>JAATLQ010024650.1:45764-79134 GCA_013421005.1 Heliconius erato x Heliconius himera
TCCTAACTCTACATATGGACCACCTATTACTACTGCTCCCAGTAATTACCCTCCTTCCACTCATCCAGGGCCAGGATATCCACCATCATCTAGTCAACAGCCATATGCACCTCCACCAGGCAGTCCGGCTGCAGCGGGCTCACCCTATCCAGTTAGAGGATCAAGTCAACCAGCATACACAGGGAATTCTGGTTATCCACCTCCACAGTCTGGTCCTAATTATCCTAATGTTGGTGTTAGCTCATACAACTCTACCACATCACAGCCACAACCCTATCAGTCACAACCATTTCCAAATACAACACCAACATACAGTGCAACACCAGTATCACAACCTAATAGGTCTCCTCAACCACCTCCCAGTGGCTACTCCTCACAAAATCCTACAAGCACAGGTTATGGTTCTCCTTCAGCCCAGTCTCCTACTTATAACTCTAGTTCTCATGGAAATAATGTCCCTCCTTCAACAGTAGCATCGGGTGCGCCGCCTCAAAGTGGCCCCCCTGGACAACAGTACCCTCCTCCAGGTCAGCCATCACCGTATCCACCAGCCACACAGCCCCCCTATTCTAATCCATCATCACAGCCTGGGAGTCCAGCTCCATCTGTATCGACTGCTCCACCTCCGCAGTCTTCATATCCACAGAATCCTCAAAGCTATGCCCCAGCAGGGGGAGCTTATCCTCCACATGCATATCAACAAGGCTATCCTCCTGCTCAGTATCCCCCGTCCCCCTATCCATATGCTAGAGCTCCTGCTCCAGGTGCCCCACCACCAGGAGGCCCACAACCATATCCAGGTTACGGGTTCCAACCACCCAATCAGCAGTAGAATATTATATTTTAGGAATACTATATTAATTGTGAGAGTGAATATTATTGTTTGTACAAGTAAAATTAGCTTGATCTCATGTAATTGAGTCATATATTTAAAAATGGACACAATTTTTTTAAGTTTGTGTGAAAATCTAAAATATGAATAGCATCCATGAAAACCAATCAGTAATACTGAAAAATATATTGACATTGATTAATTATTATTTAGTGTCATACTAATTGCAATTAATTAGAATATAATTTTTTGTATTAAATCAAGCATAAGGTTAAGTTATTTGAGTAGATGCTGTAATAATAAATGAAATTGTATAAAAACAAATTTATTGTTTTATTTTTTATTCTCAAATATTATTTTTACAAAATATGATGTAAGTTATACTAGAACATAGCATTTTAATATTTTTTTTTGGGAATTATAGTAATTATTATTCTTAACTTATTATTTTTACACAATAGAAAGAAAAATTATATAGTGAAGTTATATTTAATAAATAAAATGCATTTTTAGAGGTATAGAATAAAACCATATTTTTTCTAGTTTTACTAAATTCTTGTTTTATTTGTCAAGAGCAAAATGAAAATATATTAGTAGCATTACTCTAAATTTCTCTAAGATTCTTCAAAAGTAATTGTAGATTCTTCAAATGGATGTATTGATTCATCATAATATTCCAAGGGTAAATCTTCAATTAGTGATTGTGTAGGGAATGGAGGTGGCGTTTTTAATTTCTTTAAGGGTAATATTGTATCAAACAAATAGCACAAAGCTCCAGTCTCACCAGGAATACCTACTCCTAATGTCCAAAGTACATTATACTTTGTATTTATTCTAAGAATTTGTACACCTCGTAGTGTTCGCCATCTAAAAAACATGTTATAAATTATTGCTGTATTCATAATTTTTTTTATATAAGAAAAGTTACTAGTTTTGATTAATTTTAAGGATTACTTATAAACTATATATAGGACTTCTGTTGACACATTTATTTTTACTTTTTTGCTTACTGCTTTATTATTTATTACTTATTTTTCAATGCCTTGTATATTTAATAAATTTGCATTGTAAATACTAACCTGTTTCCCATAAAACCAGGCATTTTAGTGCCAGGCCACACTCTAGCTTTATTTCCTCCAGCACCTATATTTCCTGGACGCCTATGAGTTTTGGTGACACCATGTGACGCAGGCATACCTTTGAAACCCCACCTTTTCATTACTCCTTGGAATCCACGATCCATTCTGGAAACGATATTAACTATCAACAATCAATCTCAATATAGAAAAGTTAATTTAGTAAAATCTGTACATTGAGCATTCCATGCGAAGCAGACAAGAAAAAAAATCGAGGTCTCTGATTTAGATTACTTTTTTAATATGTGAGACCTCTTTGGGTTCTCAACACAATTGCACAATATTTTGATAATACAGTGTTTAGTTTTTGTGTAGTGCGGTTTGACCAAGTCTAGTTAACTCTAGTTTAAATGCAGTTTTACCTATTGAGTGTAAGATTTCGTGTTTGTTTTATTCAAATCAGTACATAATACAGTTGCATCAATCATAAATAAAAAAGCTGTATCAATATAAAGTATTTTGTTGGACAAATAACGGTTTTATTGTATTTGCTGAAATTTTCAGTTTTAACATATAAATATTGTCTTTATTAAAAAGATCATGTTATTTCAACATGACAATAATTCAGATTAGTAAATAAATAATTGTATAGTTTAAAAGGCGAATTTCAAGCGGTTCGTTTTAACAAAGGTTATTAACACTAAATTTTGTAAAAAAAATTATGGCAGAGAAAAAGCATTCTTTACACCAGTGGTTCCCAACCAATGGTCCGCGGACCACCAGTGGTCCGCAGAAGCCTAAAAATGGTCCGCGAACGATTTTAATTTTATGACTGAGGAGCATGAGGCGAAGTTTCTGTTTAATTATTACAGTTATTTTTTACTATACCATGCATAGTGGTCCCTGCTACCAAGAATGATATAAAAGTGGTCCTTGATCAAGAAAAGGTTGGGAACCCCTGCTTTACACAATATATATTAAATATATTCTTAAGTATTAGTACCAAATGTACATTTCACATAAATACATAATTAGATATGATTGTATAAGATTACTCACGTTTTGGCTCTGATATCTAAAAAGTCACCAACTCTAAAGTGAGTAGCAAGCAAGGGTGTCCCAGTCGCAAGTTGCGAATGAGGTGAGACCATGAATCTGCATAAATGTCTTTTTGGTAACATTCCCACACTGTTGAAGAGACCGCAATACTCTTTAGTTACTGTGCTGGGGTCAACTGTTTCCGATCCTACTAAAAGGCAGCCGAGTCTGCGTTTTTCCTTCCAGCTAACTTTAGTTGTTTTCATTGGTCTAAATTCTTCTGGTGGTATGTATTTAATGACATGATTGTCTACTACCTGAGAAATAAAGTATTTATTGTATTTCGAGGATTATCGAGGTTAAGCGCGGCGTTGAGTTCTGCCACTCAACACGCAATGCCTCCAGGATTCGGCAGAAAGTGGGGAACGGAGTGTCTTAACACTAGGTTCCCTCTGCCTACCCTGCTGTGTACGGGATACAGCGTGAAGCTGATTTTTTTTTTTTTTTATATAAAAATGTTTTAATTAACCACCTGGATAATATATGTATGTCAAATTTAGACTTGCTAGTACGACATAGTTTGCCTCAATTTTACCTTTAGGGCGTCTGGCGGGAGTAAAGGCCCACGTAAAGGGTCTGGCAATAATGAATATATATTTTTTACAATATTCTTAATGACATACTTAAATACGAGCCTTGCTACTTTCACGTAGGTAGGCATGGTTTTTAGGTACCTTTAGTTTGAGCTACCTCTGAAAGGTCCCCACTTTCAAGTTAGTGAGTATGCATACCGTCCTTACTACTTATTGGACTAATAATGCTAAAAATTCCAACTTTGCTAAAATTACGTAGGTCTGGGGGTATATGTTAATATGTGCTAGTAGATGGTGTTACAGGGAATTTGGCGTTAAAAAGTCTAATAGTGCTGGTTTGGTGGGTCCTTAATCTTGTATTAATATGGAAATATATTCAGATATACCAATGAATTCATCTTATATAAAATACTGTCCTAATGTACTGGAATTATATGTTGCTATGTATAAGTAAATATTGTTTACATTAATGTGTTGACAGACAATGTGTGTTAATAATTCTACAAATATCACTATTATGTAGTCAATTAGTATGCCTTTGCTTATTCCTTTCTCTTTGACGTTTTGCTTTCTTTAACAACTTCACCAAATGTTTGTTACAATACAACAATTGTAAGTCTTAAGAATAATGTTCTCCTTAAAAAACCTAATGTTAAGACACTCCATTTCCCATTTTGTGCCAAATTTTGGAGGCATTGCATGTTGAGTCTCTTGCTCTTTGCTCTTTCATTATAATAATAATAATTACTTTATTTATCACCATTTAGTTTCTTAAATATAAAGTATCTTAGGATAGGTTAGCTAGTAGTAGTCTTAGGATAGGTAGGCTGAGGAATGTCAGACAATCTATTCCCACTAAGACAATTCAGTTCCCCACTTTCCACCAAATTTTTGTGACATTGCATGTTGAGTGACAGAACTGACCAGCAAGCTTTGCATCATTACCAGATTGAGGAAATGTAAATATTAAATATTTTATTCCCCCAAGTAGAAATCAAACCTACATGTAATGTTATATAAAGCAAAGCATCTTTATATTTTTTAGTGGTTAAACACCTCATTCCCTACTTTCTGTCAAATTTTACAAGACATCACATATGGTTTAGGAATTCTACACCACACTTTGTGTCTATATTGGAATGGAGGAATCATTTTAATACAATCATTCCCTTCAAGTAAAGATACCCACAATTATTATGTTTACTGTCCAACACCATGATGCCTTCTGAATACCTTTTATTGAATAATATCACAAGAGTATTTGCAAGTACCTGGAGTAAAGTTGTTTGGAATTTTTTACCATCTTTAGACCATAATGGATAGTTTCCTATTTTACGTGCTATCAAACCAACTCTACGAGTCTGGGGATCCCATTGAGCTAATTCTTGTTGGTCATGTTTCAATATGGGTGATTCTAATTTTTGTTGCAAGCTCAACTTATCTTGCTTCACTTCCTCAATGAAATCTCTATTCTCTTGTGTTAGCATATCCTCACTCATCTATAAAAATAACATTATATTTTCAATTAAATTATATAAAAACTTTAAATTTTCATCCAATTTCGAAATATATACGAAACAATTATGATGTTCAAAATATTTAAGCAAATGAATGTCTTAACTTCACAGAAAAATACATATCTACTGTACTGTTCATAATATTTTCTATATAATACATACTACGCGTTCTTTAGGTAAATACCAATGTGGGGGTCGAAACTTCGGTTTATAGTAGCATGTCCTTGTTGTCATATGCTCAATTCTGAAAATTATTTAAATAATAATTATGACAGGTATTCTAAGTACATTATGAATATAAATACACAATATTAGGGTGAACTAGTAATGTGTATGGAAAATAATATATCCTTATATTAAAAAACTAATATTCACAAGACACCAATTTATTATGTTTTTTATTAATAATAGTGGTCGTTTTATTATTTCTATACATTTTCATTTGTAAAAGTGTGGTTATAAAACACAAACCTCATTTTACTGAGTACATTACATAAAACTTTCATATTTAAATTAGACATTGTGAAAATTTCATATAATAAAAAGGTTTTTGGAGATTGATATATTTATTAAAACTTTTCCATATATCTTTTCTCAAGTTAATGGCATGATAGAATGCCAAAATTTACTCTGGATCTAACATCAACTGTCAAGTCAACCTTAAAATATTATCTGTTGTGTTGATTTTCATTCGTTCGGTTTTAGCGCTAAACTTCTTATTTTAATTTTTGGTACCATTTTTTAAGATTTATTAATAAAATAACATTTATTAACGCTGCTGGTCACGAAAAATGATATTTTTTAAATTTTATAGCAACATTCAATCCCAAATATCATAAACATAACGTCAGCGGTCAGTCTCAAAATTGTAAAAAATGTAAACAAATACTGTGTCAAGTAGAAGTTTATCAACTCTATTGTTAATTATTTTATATTTAGTGAAAGTTTTGAAATGGCTCTTCGTAACTTTTTTTTATTATTGTTAATATTATTTTCTTTATTAAATACGATTGTTAGTGACGAAATAAAAATACATGGTCCTGGTTTACAACCTAAAAATATTGTGATGCCGGCGAGATATTTTTTCGTAAATTTCACTACATTTAACGAAAAATCGTAAGATCAAATTTTGTATAAATTTAAAATTATATATTAAATGGTAATGCACGCTTATAGCATACTTTTACGTATTGCAGATATTCCAGAGAGCTTGCAAGTAAATTTGCTGTAGAAATAAGTGGGAAGTCTCACAAAAGTAGTCATTGTAGAATATGGACTAACACTTTGGATCGGAAAGATGGCACGTTTATTGTGCGTTATAAATTATATGAAACATGTACTAACCTCGTTATTAGTATTTATTATAAAAGCAAGCATATTCAAAATTCACCGTATATTTTTGAAGGTATATAAATTTAAAATTTTACTGAACAACAATTATTATACTGTATAAAATTATATTTGAGGAGGCCAGTCGTGGAGCAGCAGCACGAAGTGTGACTGTAAAACCGACTGGTTGTGGGTTCGATTCCCCACTCGAGGAGATGAAATATTTACTTGAATGTATATTTCCATCTCTTCGCTCTGGTGTCGTGGCTAACCGCGATGTTGAGCTCTGTCACTTAACATGCAATGCCTCCAGAATTCGGCAGAAAGTGAGGAATGGAGTGTCTTAACACTAGGTTCCCTCTGCCTACTATGCTGTATGCGAAATACAGCGTGAAGCTGATTTGATTTAATTTAATTTAAAATTACATTTGGTTAAATTATTTTTAAAAATTCAGGTCCAATACAACCAGATCAATGTTATTGTCCTCAAGAAGATTTAGATACCTGGCTCGCAAATTATCAATGTCCCAAATCATATGATCAAATAGACAATGATTTAAAACCATTCAAAAATGTAAAAATTAGTACTGAAATTGATAAAATTATTGAAAAATATCATAAGCCAGAGAGTATAAGTTTCTGTCATTATGTTATAAAAGAAAACCTTATTCATAGAGATTGCTATGGTAAACATGTGGGATTTAATATGTTTGCTGATAATATTTTACTTTCATTGACAAGAAAAGTCATTTTACCTGATATGGAACTTGTGATAAATCTTGGAGATTGGCCATTAATACATAAAAAGAGTGAACTATTACCTATATTTTCTTGGTGTGGTAGTGATGGAACAAATGATATTGTGATGCCTACTTATGATATCACTGAATCAACATTAGAAAATATGGGAAGGTAAGTGTCCTTATTGTTAAGCAGGTTGGGCAGACAAGACCTACAGAAAAACCTTGATTACCAATCATTGCATAAATTTCACAACTGTACAAGGGACCATTATGATGCAGAGGAGCATGATCTGACTGTAAATGCAATGGTTATTTGATTCTCACTTAAATGATATAAAACATGTATTTACATGTTTTATATATTATTTTCATTGACCTGCATGGGTAGGCAAATTGCGCCCAAATTGGATAGCATTATTGTAGCAATACTATTGGTAAATTTCTAATATGTATTATCTCATTCTGGTATTATATCATTATAATTATTTGACTTTTAGCTATGTTAAATAAATCTAATTTAGTGTTAATATACTTTCAGAGTTACCATAGACACTTTGTCAGTACAAGGTAGTATTGAATATAAATGGGTGGATAGGGAAAATCGTGCATTTTGGCGTGGACGCGATTCCCGAGTTGAAAGATTACAACTGATTGATATTGCTCACAAACATCCTGACCTAATTAATGCTTCTCTAACAAACTTTTTCTTCTTTCGAGATAAGGAAGCTGAATATGGTCCAAAACAGCCACATATTTCATTTTTTAAGTTCTTTGATGTATGTTATTTAATATATTGAAATGCTGTTATACCTACTATCAAAGAAATGGTTATTGATATATTTCTTAATTTACAGTACAAATATCAAATCAATATTGATGGGACTGTAGCAGCT
Organism: Heliconius erato x Heliconius himera; assembly: GCA_013421005.1. Lineage (NCBI taxonomy): Eukaryota > Metazoa > Arthropoda > Insecta > Lepidoptera > Nymphalidae > Heliconius > Heliconius erato x Heliconius himera. The sequence goes on from JAATLQ010024650.1 coordinate 53,786, forward strand.
TATAGATTTCCCTACCTTCTGTCTGGTGGTGGTTTAGTTTTAAAACAAGATTCCTCTTACTATGAACATTTCTATAAACAATTAAAACCTTGGGAACATTACGTACCTATTAAAGGAGATTTGTCAGACTTAGTAGAAAAAATAAAATGGGCAAGAGAACATGAAGATGAAGCTTACAAAATAGCTGGAAATGCAAAGCAATATGTAAATGACAATTTGTTGCCTCAGCACATAATTTGTTACCATGCTATATTGTTTAAAGTAAGTATTGTCAGTGGACTGAAGCAACTTATGGTCTGACTACAAATGCAATGGTGGTGGTGGTGGTGGTGGGTTCAATTTCCACTTGTGAGAATTGATTATTTTCATTTCCTTTACTACAGGGTAACATGGCAAAGCACTACATTTAGTTTCGCCACTGAATATGCTATATTCTAATAATAATATCTGGAAAGTAGGTAACGGCGTGTCTTCCTACATGTAATATAATATTTTTAATCAAAAGCATTAGCAGTTAGATGTATAGAAAAAATTAAATATGATATTTTTTTTACTATATATTTTTTATGTTTTTTAGGAATGGACTAAAAGGATTAATGGTGAAGTGAATGTAAGGGAAGGAATGACTCATGTACCACAACCAAAGTTTGATTGCCATTGCGATTCCAAATATTATAAAGATCATGAAGAGTTGTAGAACCAGTATAAACTAACAATCTTTTCCATGAAAAAAAGATCTGTCTAAATGACTTTGTCATATTAATATATTTTAATGTGTTCTTAGTGTATAAGTTATTAAGGGACCAATAGCAGTCTAGTAATATAGAGATATTGACTACTGTAAGGAAAATATTTTAAATTATTAATACTTATACTATACTTATACTATAGGTTAATTTAATTTTTATACTATAGGTTTTTTTTAGCTTAATGCTGTATAATACATCAGCAGGGTAGGCAGAAAGAGCTTAGTGTTGTAATGCTGTTCCCCACTTTGCGTCGCTCAAGACATTGCGTGTTGAATGGCGGAACTCAACGCCGTGCTTTGTCTATCTATTGCCAGCTATTACCAGGGCGAAGAAATTAAAATATTTAATATTTGATTTTAGTGAATTTGATTCCCATCAAACCCACAACCGTCGCACCGATCATCACATACTTGTGCCCTTAAATATAATTTTAGTACTAAAATAATGAGTTTAGTAAATTTATAAAAGCACATAACAAAGCGTAACCTTGGTTTAACATCAAATCAGGTGTTAAACAAGGTTGCACCATGTCAGCTTGGTTGTTCAATTTGTATTTGGATAGTTGTCTCCAAGGAGTGAAACAAAGTGATATGGGAGTGAAAGTAGGTGACTTGAATATGAATTGCCTGCTGTACGCAGATGCTGCAGTGCTTATTGCATCATCAGAATGCGAGTTACAGGCATTGGTCACCACTCTGAAAGAGGGTGTGAAAATAATGGTCTAAGCCTGAATGTGAATAAGACAAAGGTTCTGCTTTTTTTTTGAAAGAGATCAAGAAAGGACGGAATGGAAGCGGAAAGGGGTATTGCTGCCGGTGATAGGGTTAACGGACCCTTAGCTGCATTGATGAGACGGCGAAACGTCAGCACAGCTGCGCCATACAAAATGCAGTGTTCGTACCGACGCTGCAATATGGCGGCGAAACATGGTTATTACAGAAGAACAATGAAAGAAAGATGAATGCCGTGCAGATGTGATCTCTTCGTAGGATATGCGGAGTCAACCCAGCTGATTCTATCCACAATGAAAAGATACACAGAATGGCAGGTACTAGCGAGGATGACACAGTGAGAATGAAGAAGAACGTGCTCAGCTGGTTTGGGCACGTCGAAAGAATGAGTGATGCAAGAATGACAACAAAGATCTATGATGTAAAAGTGAGTGGTAAGAAAGGTAGGGGGAGACCTCGGTTGACCTTCGAAAACACAGTACCAAAAGTACTAGAGGATGGGATCCATCCTCATCCTCAGAGGTCATGTATAAAGAAGTTGATGACAGTGGACGAGGCGAAAGAGTTAGAGATCGTAGCGTTTGGCACTCATTACATTTACTATAATGCATAATGTTTGAAATATCTATAAAAACATATAATAGATATTGAAATATGTAACTAGTACAAAAGTATTTTATTGAATTTGTGAACATATCATATTAAGTGAACATAATTGTGCTTTAAAGTGGACATACTAATTTTTTTGTATAATAAACTTTAATTTACACTGCCTTAATATTTAGGTGAATAGTTGCATTTAAAATATTATGTTGTTATATTTAAACAGTAAAGGTATTCAAAAAATACATTTTACTTAATAATTATTTAATGAAAAACCTAACAATAGTTTAGTTTCAGCTACAAAGTACAAGATATAAATGAATCTCATTCAATTTAAATTAATTTACTACATTATTAATATATTACCTTTATAAATAAAATGTAACTTTTAAAATTAATACTTCATACATAAATTCAAATTCTTATAATCATTTTGAATGAATTCCCTATTATAATTCTATATCTAAATAAATTCTATAATCTATGAAAATACATTTGAAATATCCTTATTGCACATTGTTAAATAACAATATAAAAATAATATTAATTTGGAATGATAATTTTTAAGTTAATCTCAAGAAAACAATTATTGTAGAAATCGTAACTTTAGTATTACAAAGTGGCAACGCGACTAAGTGCTTATGTAAACGCAAAGCAGATGAAAAATATATTATTTCCATCGCTTGAGTAAGAAAACAAATTGTGGCGTTATATCCGTCACACAATTTAAAAAGTTGGCGAAAGAAAGATTACATAAAAATAAGAGCAAAAATAAGAACAAAATAGAAAAATAAAAACAATTAAAAAAAATGTGTCATGGTTCATGACACATTTACCCACCTACATGTATTCTTATAAGCGGACTCATAATAATTTACAAAATTGCAATAGAAGAAGAAGAATGCTCTGGTAGGAGCACATGTAGATGTCGACCTGTCACTGCTACTACCTCGGGGATATTGTAGCTTTTGTCATCTCCTAAATACTTATTATGTTCATGTAAAGATGCTTGAGTTCTGATTTTGGTTGTAGACATTGTGATTTTCGAGTGCACTATATTATCATCTAGGGAACTAAACGTAGAGTAGTGTAAATGCATCCAGAGGGCGACGTAGGAGCCTAACGGTACATGGCAAGGTCGGGGCTCCTGTAGAAGCACATGTAGGCGTCGGCGAGCAGGCGCTTGGCGGGCGCGGGCAGGTGGCGCTCCAGCGCGGCGGCGTGCAGCGCGCGCCCCTCCGGGCTCAGCCACGCCGCCAGCTCCTCGATCTGCACCACTTCCGGGATGTTGTAGCCGTTGCGTTCACCTGGACACATGGACATACCATATGTAACAGATTATTGGAGTCATTTATCAATGTAATAAACAAAGACTTCTAAATATTTTGCATGTTCTTTTGGGCGCGCTAATCTCAGAATCGGCTTAACCGATTCAGTACTTGTTTTATTTCAAGCGTTATTAGTAGCGTTAGGTTTGAGAAAAATGGTATAAAATAACAGCTGTTTTCTTAAATTGACTTAGACAGCAACTTAGTGTAATTTTAGAATTGACTTTTATATAAAAACTAATAAATAAAAATTTTTGAAGTTGAGGTGTATTGTAGCGCCGTGAGATAGCGTTTGATTATAAACACAATGGAATTTAATTCTCACACGGGAAGAAAAAACATTTTTCGTTTTTTTCCTCGTGGCGGCATTGTATTCCGCCACTCAATAATCATTGTCACGAAAATAGAGCGGAAATGGGGAATGGAGTGACTTAACTATAAGATTTGTTTCAGGATGCGGTGCGAAAGTAAGAAATAATACCTTTTCTATCAGCCATCGAGTCAAAGAAGCACCATGGTGCATCATGTCCCGCCCCTGTCTTCACAAAGGCGACGTAATGACTCGTCTCTATGCAGAGCACCGCAAACAGTTCCATGTATACGCGCGGAATGGGGCACGACTCTAGAATGTTAGCGTATTCCTCACATATGGAAAGTGGGGTTGCCTGTGAATGTTTTAAGATATATTTATATTTTGAAATACAATTTTAATGAGGCCGTTATGGTGCAGCACCACAGTTGTGGATTTGAGTTTCACTGGGAGGAATGCGCGATATAGGTACATATTATATAGTTATTAAATGTGAAATGTTTTTCGATAGTCATGCCTTAAAATGTTGCTTTAAACTACACATGAAACATGGCGCAGTGGTACAATATTTGGCTGTAAACGCCATAATTGTAGGTTCAATCTCTCCGCGCTTAATTTATTATCATATCCTCGGTAAGACGAAAAGCAGAGAACTGTGTCCTAACCAGGTTAACTCTGCTTACCTGATAAGCCGTATATATATATATATATATATATATATATATATATATATATATATATATATATATATATATATAAAAGAATATGACAATTAGTAAATGAAGATTACTTTATGGTCAGGGCGCGTGGAATGCGCCAGTCGCAGACAGGCGTTGCAGAGCGCGCCCGCGTCCAGCGCGCCCGCCGCGCACGCGCCGCACTCCCAGCGCGCCAGGGCGCCGCACACGGTGCACTGGCGCGGCACTGCGGACACATGGCGCACCGACTTATTTTAGAGTCATTGCCCTCTTGGACTTGGACAATCGACACTCTATCAATCATACCCTGTGCCACTGCATCACGACGGCCTCAATAATAATAAACAGTTTTTTTTCCAAATACAATTTACGTAAATAAAGTCATTCATTCCAACAAAAAATGTAATAATTTTCATCGTTTTCCTCTATTTTTTATATTTTAGCGCAATAAAAATATTCTGAAAGATCGCAAAATTTGTAGGTTAAATACCTAGTTAAATAACTTATTTAGTTAATATAGTTTTAGCAATTAACTCATTCAAATAAATAAATAGAGACTAAAGAAATAAACAAGCCACCTCAAATTATTTTAAAAAATCATAAGTCTAATTATCGTTACAATTTTTTGAAAATTACCTTTGAGATCTACTTCAGTAAAATTATTTTCATTTCGTAATTAATAATAATTCTTATATTATATATCAGTTAACTCTATTAAGCAAGAATTTAAACTCACATCCTTCAATGAGGTCAGTGACATCCAAAAGGGGGGATGGTTGTACGCGCTGATATAGCTTATATTGTTTACCAAATCGGGGCATTTGTATTATGAAGGCAGCTGGAACCTGAAATTTGAAACAATATTAATATGGTCGAAGAATCGTCTCTGTTATGAACTTAAGTTTTCTGAACTTTTGCACTAATTAATCTGATTATTTATTTCCCAAGTATACAGTTCTACGTCTCGGCAATCGTCTTTTAAACTAAGCATAAAACATAGCTGCCATATTAGATTTTGAAAAAGTTATGTCAAAGTATATTTATTTGTACTAAAAGTATCCAAATATAAACGATGTTTATTATAGAATTTCTTTAGCAAAGCCATGCTTCTCAATATATTGTAATGATTATTTCGTCTGAAAGAGATCCGTTCTATTAGAAAAGACAAATGACATACTTCATTTTTTTAACGTACTTCGAACTATACTTGCTTATAAAGACTTTTTGCACATTGTCTTTAACTTATTGTGAATTATAAAATTGTAAAGTTTTTAAAAAAAGAGTTTTTATATTATATTATAACATACTTCACTAAGTTTAACACCAGATGTTGCAAACGACTGTTCCAACAATTGCTGTACCGTTGGCAGCGTTATATGTTCATCTTTCTCCACAAATAGCTGATAACAATAGGCCTCTTGTCCTGACGATAGTTTAAGAAAAGGTTCAGCTCTTAGTAGTTGTGCTACTAGACCGTTTAAGAATTCTTCTGGATCCTGTAATATGTGGGAAAATAGAAGTAGTTGCTTTAAACATTTATTAAAAACTTTTATATTAATTTTAGCCAATGATTTAACTAGCTAAATTCTTTGGGATTTCATTTGTTAGGTAATTGAATTTCAATCATTTTTAAAGAATAAGTAATGTTTAAATAATAATAAAAATAAAATGATTTTAATAGACACTTAAATCTAAATATAATAAGCATGGCACGTTCATAGTCTTGTCTGTCTCGACTCAATGCATGTTGCTGCTTAATAAAAATTATCATATAAAAATTGGTTAATGTTGGTTTAACAAAAAAATGAGTTGAGGCCAGTCGTGGCGCAGCGGCACAAAGTGTGACTGTAAAACCGACTGGTCGTGGGTTCGATCCCCACTCGAGGAGATGAAATATTTACTTAAATTTATATTTCCATTTCTTCGCTCTGGTTTAACACGCAATGCCTCCAGAATTCGGCAGAAAGTGGGGAAGGGAGTGTCTTACACTTGGTTCCCTCTGCCTACTCTGCTGTGTGCAGGATACAGCGTAAAGCTGATTACTAAACAAAAAAATGATCTGAATGAAAAATGTGTAATAAAATAGAATTCAAATATAACTTGTTATAATGCCGCCATATTTCATATGTAAAACATCTATTTAATTTTAACATATTTTTTGAAAATGGTAATTTTTAGCAAGATTTTATTTGCAACAAAGTTAGGTGTAATGCTCTCTCTAGGTCAAGAGGAACTACTACAAGGAACTTTATTAAATAAAATCTGTGCTTTTGTTTGTAGATTTTTTTCTGATAATTCGACAAGTGTTTAGTACGTCTGAAACAGGCATTTTGTAGTTCGTGTAGGCAAAACTGTATTTGTAAGGTTGATGTAATTTACTTATTTAAAATAAATTTCTAAATAAGTATTTTTCTTTCCTAAGTGTGGAATAACACTTTAAAAAATGTTTAAAAATTTAATTTATTGACCTCCTATGAAAACAAAGCTTGACGTGTATGTCTGTTTATGGGTGTATCTGTATGCTTGTTTGTGGCATAGTAGTCAAAAATGGATGAACCAATGGTTTTGATTTAGTTTTTATAGTTTAATTTGTGACTTAATCCAGTTTTCTTAACAATCATTCAAGAAAATATGCTCAGCTGTTTAAAAATTTTTATAGCTTTTTCTAGACTTTTGTTGTGTTTTTAGAGCTTTGTCTCGTGGGTTTTAAATTATTTGAAAGAACTTGTGTGCTGGACAATAGCAAGTGCACAAAGTATACCTTCTCCTCGGTGGTGAGTCCGGGCACGTCCGACAGGCGCTCGAGCAGCGTGCGCAGCTTCATGACGCGGTCGGCGCGCACGTAGCCGTGGCGCCGCAGCGGGTTCACCACCTCCTCGCGCAGCACGCGCTGCACCTCCCCGTAGTGCGGGGAGTCCTGACAAAAAGTTAAAAAATCAGTACATGTAACGTAACGTAAGTAAACGAAACACGTACAAATGTCAAATTGCAGACAAAGATATTTGAATATGTTTCTTATGACTTGTCTTTGTTGCGATCTTATTGACCTGTCTGATCTGTTGGTCTACTGAGACTTAATATTTCTGAATGCTACGTTAGAAGTAGTGTGTTCAATTTTAGAATTAAAATTTATTTAAATATTTAATATAGTATATTTGAAAGGACATAATATGTATGTACCTTTGTGTATTTATATTTAGTTAGAATATCTTAATTGTCTGCCTTACTTTGAATTATAGTAGAAGCAATGTTTTCTTAATTCAATTTATAACAAACGGCCATGTTTGAGTTGTATAACGAGAAAAAAAATATATAGCCAAAACAAGCAATACCTCAGGTTCAGGCGGCCGATACAGAAGGGCATCAAACACACTTGTAAAAGTGAACATGGCGAAGAGTGTAGCGTCCAAGTAGCAAGAGTTATGGTGTCCCTGTATACCACGATTCTTTCCGGCGAGTTCACCTAGAGAGCTTAGTGGCGGTACTATTCCTGGTACTACAGGACAATCTGGCTGTAAATAAAAATACATTTTACTTTCTGTTTTTGAATTTCGAAGATATTTTTTAATCGAAAATAGTAACAACGGGCCAAACTGTCTGTAAATATAAATAAATATTACTTTCCACTTTTTAAAAATATTCCTCTTTTATTTCGGAGAATGTTAAGACACTTTTTACCTATTTCCACGCGCTTCAAACTGTTTACTATCATATAAGTGTCACTTACTGCTTAAAAACCCATCTAAACAAACCTGATCGCTATGATCGACATGCTGCAGCTCCAACGGCGGTGTGTCCCGAAACCTAGCATCCCTTCTGCACAATGGCAGCGGTACAAAGAGGGCGCGCCCCGAACCGCAAGTGAATAGACGACCGCCCTTGTGGGTACCGTCGCCGAGGCCGCATACACTTTGTTCTAGCTCCACGCCAGCTGTTGCTATATCTAACAAGAACAAGAAGAAACTACTTAGCATTCCATAGGTATCTCGTGTTGCAAGACAAGGAGTAGTGTCTGGGAAGAGACACTCTCCTAACCCATTGCTATAGTACGGTCGGTGAGTCGTGGCTGTCCCGTCGTGTTCTTGTTTACAGAACTTTTGGGCATTGTTTACTCGGTAAGAAATTAACCAAAGAAAAATAAGTAAAAAGTCAACCATCTATAAGTAACTTCAGGCCACGGCCACGAATCGTAGAGAACAGGGCAGTGCCTGAGAGATACACGGCAAAATACTTTAAAACAATTCTCTTCTTCCATTTTAACAATTTAATACCATACTTCCTTTTAACGAAAAACAAATAAGATTTTTTATTAGAAAAATAAATTAAATATTTCTAGTAAAAGAAATATTTAAGTCTCTAAATAAGGTACTTAATTAAAGTTCCTTATTAGTGTTAAAATCGTTCGGACGTAAAAAGTTTATGTCCAAAATTCCTAATCAATAATCGCTTTTGTCACTATTAAAAATTATATACTACCCGCACTAATTTGAACTTTTTTAATATAAATATATTTTTTTATGTCGTCATAAATTGATTATCGTCACAAACTTTGAAATATGCAAAAGTAAAAATATATATATATTTACCATCAATTAGGCCAATCCACCTGACCACTCCATAATAATTTTGATCGACGTCAGTGGCCACTTCGACGAGTGAGCCGACGCCTATATCATCTTGCAAGTGCTCTTGCAAGTGCGGGGAATTCGAAGACTTCGGAGGGACCGCACGAGGGGACCCTAAGGAAGGAGAATCGTAAAACTCTTCCGGCGCTTCTCCACTGCAGACATCTACGAAAAAATCACTCAAAATCAATCACTAAATTACAAAATATTGAACATTTCCTAAATTACGCTAGCCGTTTCGACATACTCTGCTCATATTGAAGAACGCACAATGGTATTTCATCTATAGGGAGCTCTCGGATATAATACGCGTGAGACATGTCGAAGTAAACTACATCGTAACGGCCTATCACTTACCGCGGCCGTATGCCTAAAATTAGAAAATAGGAAAGCTAAAATAGAACACATGTATGCAGTCTGTGCCACTTGGGGCTTAATGTTTGTATTTGTATCTCAGGATGTGATAATTGTTAATTAGCTGTTAGTTTGTTTTTAAGAACAATGAGTGAAGTGCATGGGAGAAGGGAAATGGTAAGCAAAAAATAATTTTTAATATTTACAAGTTTTATTATGAGTTTTTTCTTAAATCAATGAACATGTTACGACTTTAACATTTATAGAGGTCATGATGATATTTTAAGTTGTGGATGTTACATCTAAAAACAGCAAATAGGATATAAATATTATGCTTCTAAATAATTTTCTTAATTTAAATTTTCAAGATCAATGACAAAATAATTGATCAGTATTAAATTGAGACCAAAAATTTCTAATAAACACAGATGCAAATTTAAATTACATACCTACTAATAAACCAGTATCATTTTTTTTTGTATCTTGCACCATTTTGGTGATAGATATTGTGTCTCCACTACTTGTAGTATTAACAGAAGTTGTAGGCCTATTTTTACGTCTTTCTGGTGCTAAATGATTTATCAGGTTCATTGACTTTATTCGTTCATTGCTTGTGCGCTGCATATTGCATCTAAAGTTCTTGGACATTGACCCATACTCAGGGTTCTCAGGCTCCTTCGGGGCTGGTGGCCAGCTTCCTCCAATTAGGTTAAATAAATGAATCTGTTGAAAACATTTTTAAACAATTAAAAATTAAATATCAATTTAATATGAAGCAATATGAACTTGCAAAATAAAGGAACTAAACATAAAGTAAATGATATAAAATTCACACACACTTATTCCCATACAGTACATATATTCAGTTAAATATAAATCAACCACCATATTAAAAATTTAACAAATGTAATGTGCAAAAATCACTTCATAGTTAGGTAAGCATAGTAATATTTTAATAAATTATAAAAAAATCATTTCATTTGGATATATAGTTATTACATATTTATTAATACAATGGTTAAAATAATTTATTAAATAAACATGCTTCAATAAATCTCAAGTGCAACATAACATTCATATATTAATGTTAGTTATTAAGATCACAGTAAAACATATATCCTTAAAACCTGAGGATCTCTGCTGCTAGTATTTTCAACATCCTGTTCCTGATGAAGATTATTATTCATTTCTGTTGGTGCAATTTATATAATTTTAGAATTTAGATACATTAACTTTAATTATGACCTTATCTTAAATTTAAATGTAGATTAAAATTACAACTTACATTATTTCTTACCTATAAATTAAATGTACAAAGTTTAGCAAACGAAACACCAAAATGAAATATATACGGTTACGAGAAGATCATTATGATTTACAAGAATCACGATTTTTATTCTACCTAATTAATAAACAACAAGGAATCACTATTGTTTATTTTTTTTATATTGCTAACACAGATGACAGACACAGATGATCATTATAAAAAAGGGGCTTGAAAGTAAAAAAATAAAAATGACATATGATTTAAAATTTCAATAGATTATATGGTGTTAAGTTAAATATTTTAAGTGATATACCGCACGGTAAACAATTTGGATCAGTATTTAAAGTCTATATATTTTGCGGAATAATTACGAATATATAGTAAATTTAATAATATGATTTAGTTATATATAGGTACGTTTCAAATGATTTTATTTTACTATAATTTATTACACTGTATTAAATATTTGATGATACATAGATATGGTACGGTGTGGTACCTATGTAATAAAAAGTCCGATTCATACACAATAAAAATTACAATTAGCTGTTTTCTTTTAGCTTGTATACTTTTTGACATTTGACATTGACGTTTTAATGTTGTTATTTATTCAACCTTGGATGTGACCTCTTAATTTTTTTTTAAATTAAGTGGATAAATAAATAAATATTCTATGTGTGCTATATTACATTTAAGTTGAAATAAACTTTATATTATATAAAAAATCTACAAGTTGTAATAGTTTTTTAAACAGTACTTACAAATATATAATGAAATAAAAATAATTAACCTGTTTTATAATTTATGTGGGTTATATTACATAATTTTAATTTAAAATTTTATTATTTATTTCAATTAAAAGATAATTTAAATGTACATTTTCACATTCAGGCTTTCCCTGATACAATGATCAGACAAGGGAGTATTGATGACATAAATGCTCAACAGTTCCTAAAGATCTCTAACTATGAAGACACAGTGAGACAGTTAGATATTTATTATGCTATTGGTTAGTTTTATTTTATTAAGTTTTTAATCTTATTATTTTAAATTAGATGATTTAATAACTTGTTTTTTAAATTGCAGTAAAAAGGCAGTTATTAAGATTTCAAAGTCCTATAACTGGATTGTTTCCAGTCCTTTCATCTGATTTACACATAGGTAGTGTAAGAGACAGTATATATTGTGCTGCTGCAGTGTGGGGTCTGTATCAAGCCTATAGGTAATACAAAAAAAATTACATACATATATATTGTTACTTATAATACTAGTACATTACTAGTACATAGTATAATACTTGTACAGTATAATAAGGGTACCACCCTTAATATTTACAAAATACACTTTTATAAAGAAAATATATTTAACTGAAGTCATCATGATGCAGTGGCAAGGCTTCTGACTGTAAGAACAATGATTATGGGTTTAATTCTTACTTAAGAGAATGAAATAGTTTTATTTCCTCCACTCTGTAGAGTTACACCACTCAATATACAATATCTCATAAATTGGATAGAAATTGGGGAACATAGTGTCTTAACATGAGGTTCCCCAAATTCCCCTATCCTGGTATACACAGGATACAGTGTAAAATCAATTTTCAGGAGAATAGACGATGACAGAGGAAAGTCTCATGAACTTGGACAAAGTACTGTGAAATGTATGCGAGGTATCCTTGAATGTTGGATTAAGCAGTCATCCAGGGTGGAAGCTTTTAAAACAAGACAAAGTGCAGCCCACGCTCTTCATGTAAAGTTTCATTTGACAACTGGAGAACCGGTTTTAAGTGATGAACAGTACCATCATTTACAAATTGATGTTATTTCACTTTATCTTCTGTTTCTTGTTCAAATGATTACGTCTGGACTTCAAATTATTTATACACAGGTATTCTTTTGCACAATTTTTTTATATTGTATAATAAAGGAAACATAAAAATACATAAGTAAATGTGTAAATTAAATAGGTAGGTTAATATATAATAATACATGTTTTTTTTAGACATTACACTTTTCTTCTGTATATAGCAGGATAGGGTAGTAACTAATATTAAAATGGTTCTGTATGAATTTGAAACTCTGTTTTTTGAGCAATGGAACTCCATTTCACACATATATCTTCCAGACCAGGTAAATGAAAATATTCCACTCTTCTGATTGGGGATCAATCCCAAAAGCATTGTGCTTGTACAAATTCAGTAGATTTATATAATAATAAAATATATAAATGTATAATAAAATATTTTATGAATTTATAATTGGAAGTATCATATTTATTTACAATTAATTTTTAGGACGAAGTAGCTTTTATTCAAAACTTAGTGTACTATGTGGAGCGAGCATATAGGACACCTGATTATGGTATGTGGGAAAGGGGAACCAAGTACAATGATGGCAAACCGGAGATACATGCTTCTTCTATAGGTATATGTATATTTATATTGCTTTTCCCATTTCTTCATACCTTTACACTGTATCCTTTATATAGCAACGCTTGGAAGTGTTAAGACAACTCCATTCCCCATTATCCGCAAAATTTACGAACCATTATTTATTAAGTGGTGGAACTCGAGCCACACTTTATTACCAGAGTGGAGACAAGAAAATATATTCCTCCTACTCGAAATCTAAGCTTATTATTATTATAATTTTAATAGAATATACATGTGCAACTACTTAGTATATAGTGAATAGTGATCTTAGTACTTATGTACTTAGAGCTTAGTATGCATAGACCAAATTTTTTCAAAATATTTTACTGGATGCGAGAATTAAGTGGAATAAATTATCCATAAGACATTAAGTTGCTAATTATATTTTCCTTATTTTTTAACCACATGCAAAATAAAAAGTAAATTTTTCTAATATTAAATATAATATTATTTATGTATGTAAGGCATGGCAAAAGCAGCTTTAGAAGCTATCAATGGATGCAATTTATTTGGGGACAAAGGGGCATCATGGAGTGTTGTGTACGTGGATATCGACGCCCATAATCGTAACCGAAGCATCTTCGAGACTATGCTGCCTAGAGAATCTAGCTCAAAGGTCAGCTATAGTAGATCTATAAAAAAGCTGCACGCTTTTTCCCATATAGCAAGGTTGACAAAAGGAACCTTGTGTTAAGACACTGTATTCTCCACTTCCCGTCGAGTTTTTGGTATATTTCGTATTGAGTGATTAGTGAACTCAATGTCGAGCAATGTCAACCAGAGTGGGAAATCTACCTAATCTATACTGCTAATATAATCTATCCTGCACATAGCAGGATAGGCAGATAGGACCTAGACCATAGACCTAGTGTTAAGACACTCCATTTCCAGTAAGAAATTTTCCGTTCCCCACTTTCTGCCGAATTCTTGAGACATTGCGTGTTGAGTGGCGGAACTGAACGCCGCGCTTTACCTCATTGACAAAAATAGAAAATAATAATATTTAATTCCCTTAGTGAGAATCGAATCCACAACCGTCACCGGCACTACAGAAACTAAAAGTCATTTGAATATAATATCATCATTCTCCTGAATGGGTGCCGAACCTACATGATACAATATCATTGCGCAACAGTGGAGAACTACATTTAGCTGTATATATAATTTAGTAAAATTAAATTAATATTTACATTTCTTCGCTCTGGTGTCGAGGCAAAGCGCGGCGATGAGTTCGGCGGAATGATGGAAGCGGAATGTTGCTACATGCGGGATATAGCGTGAAGCTGAACAAAAATTATATGGATTTAACTTATATGGAGAAAATTATTTTCAACAGGGCGTAGATGCGGCGCTACTCCCTACCATATCATTCCCAGCGTTTGCCACTCACGAGGAACTGTTACTGCAATTAACTAAAAACAATATTTTAAATCGTCTGCAAGGCAGGTGTGGTTTCAAAAGATTCAGCCGAGATGGTTACAAATGCGTTTTAGAAGATCCTAACAGGAGATATTATAATGAAGGCGAACTTAAAGAGTTTGAAGGTATAGAATCAGAATGGCCGCTCTTTTATGTAATGATGATCATAGATGGTGTTTTCCGCACGTTGCCAGATCAAGTGGAGGAGTATCAGAAATTGCTCAAATCTCGCATCTATATGGATGAATATGGAGGTATTTTCATTTTTTTAACATCATTACGATTATATTTTCTAATCATTTTTTCGCTTTTATTTAATTTCTTAATTTTATTTTCCGGTTTCATATGCAAAATAAAAATATTATTTTATTTTTATGTTTAAGTAGACAGTTAGTTATAGTCAGAATTTATTATAAGAAAAATCTATTTGAATTTGTATTCCTGTAAAATTATCTTATTCTTTTATTTTATAGATCCTGTAATTCCATGGTACTATTATGTTCCGCGTGAGGGAATTGAAAATGAACGCAGCGAGTCATATTCAGTACGCAGAATTCCAGCTAGTATGTATATTTATCAAAAATATTCAAATAACTGAAAAAAAAAATATTAAAAAATAAGTATTTTCAGTTGTTTTACATACTTTTATTATAGTTATAGATATTAAATAAAATGGAAGAAAAAGATTTATTTTAA
Organism: Heliconius erato x Heliconius himera; assembly: GCA_013421005.1. Lineage (NCBI taxonomy): Eukaryota > Metazoa > Arthropoda > Insecta > Lepidoptera > Nymphalidae > Heliconius > Heliconius erato x Heliconius himera. Next base: position 68,997 of record JAATLQ010024650.1, read on the forward strand.
AGCAACAATATGTTACAGACCAACCAGGTGATGAAGACGGCAAAGGTAAAATCGTGTCATACTTGAGTATGCTCTGATATAATCTGTGCTAATTTTCTGTTCTTTTCTAGCTTAACTTTCTTAATTATTAGTTCTTTTTTTAAATGCCTAAGAAGATATTTTATATCTTTTTGTTTTACGCTTTTTTTCTTTATTTATTATTTCTAAAACAATAGTAGAACATTAGAAAACTATAACTTCCTTTTTGTTTTGTGTTAAATCTACTAAAATATTGTCTACACTTTTTGCATGCTACTCTATTGGTTTGCGGTATTATTTTAATAGTTTACTTAATTAATGGTACTAATGCATTGATGATGATTTATTAAATATAACTATAATAACGTAATTGTAATAAATAAAATCAAAATCTTCTGTAAGTATCAATTTCAAATAAGAAATCAAAATTTGTGTCATGACAAAACTAAATATTTAATATTTTCGCAAATGAAATATCTTTCAACTTCTTTCAATTTATATTTTAAAATGTATTATATTTAAATTTCGGGAGCCATGTGACTTGATAATGAACTAATTTCCACAGAATTTTGAAAGTGTTAACTATTTATGAAATTATTATTGTAAATATATAACTGTTATTTTATATATTTTCTGTTAGGTGCAGAAATTAAGCGGAGATTAAAATACTTCTAGTGCACTACATCATTTATAGCACTAGATGTAGAGTAATGTGGATGCATGTAGTCGGAATGATGTAGGACTCCAACTTAACAGAATAAACTGAAACGCCCTTTCTCCTTTGACCTAGGCTATTGCAAGAAAGTGCTATTATTTTATAAATAAAAACTAAATAATTATTTTATGTATCAAAATACCATTTTATATCCACTACAATTGTTCAGACACAGGAGGCCTTTTCCTCTGGGCGCAGTCACTGTTCGTGCTCGCCCAGTTACTAACCGGTGGCTTGTTGCACGTCAACGAACTGGATCCTATAAGGAGATACCTGCCTTCGTACAATCGGCCCCGACGTGCGGGGAGATATTCTGCGTTTCAGGTGCGATTCCTTGCTTTTTTTAAAATATAAATTGATATATTTAAATTTTTATGTTTTTAGATTTACGTTGTATCCTACATATAGTTGAGCATAGAGGGAACCTAGTGTTAAGATACTCCGCTCCCCACCATCCACCTAATTTTAGTCCTTTTATGCTTAGTGAATTACCACCGCACTTTGTTTTGTTGCTAGTGATAAAACAAAATAAATTCTAGTGGAAGTCCAACCTACAACCCTCGCTATAACAAAGATTCAAAGATTACTTAGAGTCAAAGATTTTTTTTTAAGAATATTTTTTTGATTTTTTAATATTTTTTATAATAAGAGAGTTCTCGAAATAGAGAACGAACGAATATATATATAATCAAATATGAGCTTTTAAATATTTTTTTTGGTAGTTATAGTATAATGAAATGGTATAGTAATTGGAATCTATGACAGCTAAGTTTTTTTTCATGCATACATAAAGGCTAAACCAGCGTTTGTAAGTATTGAAAATAAATTAACGCTCATTTTAAGCGCATTTGAATACAAATACGTAAATATATTTTTAGACGAAAAATATCTGATCAGCTTTAGTTGACATTATTAATACTATATTGTTATTGAAAAGTAATAGTTTAGGTAACAATATATTTCTTTTTTTAGGGCATAGCTACTGATCTAGTAGTCCAAGTAGTGTTGATCGCGGAGTCGATGCGACTTCAAGCCATGATGGGTACATATGGTATCCAAACACAAACTCCACACGAAGTTGAACCTGTACAAGTAAGCAACGGTATAGATTAATTTTGTGACAATTTAATAGGGTCCTAATAAATAATTACGTTAATGATTTAACGTTATTAGGACTTGATTTGGACTTTAAAATATTGATACATTATTCAAAAGTTATTTTTATCTGTAACTTGACCTATTTAAGTTTAAATGTAGTAGATTGATCTACATGTTGTATTTCTTATATATATTTCAGATATGCAGTTCAACTCAATTAGTTCACGTGTATAGAGAATTAGGTGTGTGCAATAAATTAAAGTTAACGGGAAGGCCCATTAGACCAGTCGGTTCGTTAGGCACAAGTAAGGTAAGACTAGTTTTTTTTCTTTTTTTTCAAATATGAAGTTAATGTTCTTAGCCCTTACTGCATTTGGCGCTACCTTAGATCCCTAACACTCAGTGTTTAAAGATTTTAATGAGTATAAAAGACTAATTTAATTAATAATAATAATCAGCTTCACGCTGTAACCCGCACACAGCAGAGTAGGCAGAGGGAACCTAGTGTTAAGACACTCCGTTCCCCACTTTCTGCCGAATTCTGGAGGCATTGCGTGTTGAGTGCTCAAATGAAGCTTTTTATTTTAGTAAAATTTATTTATAATTTGTAATGTTTTTGTTTTGTTCTCTGACATGAATAAGAATTAATTATAATTTACAGATTTACAGAGTGTGCGGCATGACAGTGCTCTGTTATCCTCTTATATTTGAAGTGTCCGAGTTCTACTTATATCGAGACATGGCGTTGTTAATAGATGATATTAAAACTGAATTACAATTTGTTGGAAAGTAAGTTTTATTTTACTAAATGTAGAAACAATTAATCAATTTAATACATCCATATTATAATGTTGTAAATGCATATTGCAGATGATTTTTTTAATAAGAAATAGTTAACAAATACGTGTTATTTTAAGATTTTTCATGAACTAAAATGGATAATAACTACAAACAGATAGATATAATAGTATATAATAGTTCTAAGTAACATATATGCCAAAGTGGCACTTTTGTGAAAGAGTTTAGTGTTATTATGGAATAATATTCTTATTGAATTGTAGTATTTTATTTGCGTCCAGACTTCACATCAAATTTTATACTTTCCATGTTTTTGTATATGGACTATCTACATATTTATTACTTGCATTAAAGATATTGGCGTTTGTCGGGAAGGCCGACGGTATGTCTTTTGGTTCGAGAGGAGCATATGAGAGATCCACATTTTAAACAAATGCTGGATCTATTTGCGATGCTTAAGAAAGGACATTGTGATGGAGTTAAAGTGCGTTTGGGAAGATTGCAAAACCTTATTTCAAGTTCTTGTATTGGTAAGATTTATTTTCTTTAAAAATTGAAACCTATACCTACCTACCCTACATTTTTTGTGTTTGGCAGGGAAACGTTAAATTAAAGAGTAATGTTAAAATATTTAATAATATGTTTTTTATGTAATCATAAGAAAAAAATCTTATAATTAAATTTTATTTTTAATTTTTTTATATCTCATAAAATATGTATCTATCATAATATAAGTATTCAATGAACAGAGCACCTCGACTTCATGAGCCAAGGCGAGTTCCCGTCCGAGATGTTCACTCAATTCAAGCAGCTGCAGCACGACTACATCGGCTACCAGTCGCTGACGGACGTGCCGCGCACCCTCACGGCGCGCGAGCTGGCGCCCGACTGCGGCGCGCTGCGCGGGCGGCCCACGCCCGACGTGGTGGCGGCGCTGCGCACCACCGACAACCTGTACGCGCAGGCGCAGCTGTGGGGCCTGCTGCTGGAGCGCGAGGGGCCCATGTACGAGGTACGACACGCTAACAGTAAAGCTTATTTAGTGTCGAAAAATTTATTAAAAAAATATGATAACTATATTCTTTTTATATTTTAAGTACGCTTATCACACAGTACAAATAAGTACATAAATGTTTGTACAACAGGTGAACGGCACGAGCGCCCTGGAGGCGCTGAAGGCGCTGTACGGCAGCGCGGGCGTGCTGCGGCACTGGCGCGCCGTGCGCTACTGCTCGTCGCTGCTCAACCACACCGTGGACTCCATCAGCCCCTTCATCACTACCGTGCTAGTTAGTGGGAAACAGGTACATGCATATCTATACTTACCCTCTGCTAAAATTTACACCTGAAACTCGCACACTATAATTTTATATTAGAAACGATCTCTTAGAAACCGTCTAAGGTCACAGGTTCAAGCCCGCTACTATTGTTTTTTTTTAATAATTATTAAATTAAACCAAATTTACATTTATAACTTATTTTTAAATTATTTTATTAATATTTTTACTTTATATTTTAGTTAACAGTAGGTGTGATCGGCCACAAGGAAACAGTATTCGACAAGCCCATGACTCCAGGCGAAATTCAATCTGTCATGTACTCCACAATACAACCGTATGACATCATTGGTGCTGTTTTACAACAGGTACAGTGAAGTCGATGGGTCTTGGCTGTCCTAAAGCTAGCTGTAGGTGCTTAACACACAAATTTATTTTCTTTACGAATGGCATTGGGTAAAAGTTTGGAAATCTTAACTTCAGGATGGCAACGACAATTAGCCGTATTGTATTGAGAGGATTATTTATGAATATTTTACTAAAAGTCATAATAACAGAATAAAATAGCGTCTGTAAACGCCATGATTGTTAGTTCGACATGCAATCGGAGGAATGATTACCATGCTCTGGTATAAATAACAAAGCGCGTTGTTCAACTCGCGGTGTTTTTTAACAAAAGTTGAAGATCTGCACCTTTGGACACGTACTAGTGACTCCTATAAATATAATTTATCGCCTAGTGTTCATAATATGTGCAAACAAAAAAAATATTCCAAGATTTCATTCAATTGCAAGATTCAATTGTAACATATTGTATTGACTAGCACTGCTAATCAACGCCTATTTTGTTTATTTAAATGACTTTTTTTATATTACTATAATTTAAAATTGACCAAAAAAATATTAATATTAATGTTTTTTTTAATATCACAACAGGAAATCGTTCTCTACTGTGGACGTCTTATAGGCACCAACCCAGATATGTTCCGCGGCATTCTCAAGATTCGAGTGGGTTGGGTTCTAGAAGCAATTCGTATTTATTTGGAAATATTTCCTGAGGAGAAACGTCAAGACGCTACTATTGAAAGCCTCTCGCCTTATAAGCTGAGGACGCTGTTACAGAAAGTACTTACCGTGTCAGATTGGGCGGAGGAAAAAGGGTAATTGCTTTTTTTTTACTTGTTCGTCGTTTCATGCGTTTTTTGTGAAATTTTGTGATTCTGTCTATAATGTTGATCTTGAATCCATATTGACGGAGAGACACGGCGTCTGTCCCTAAACGTAGTTGCGGATTCGATTCAAACGTTGAATTAATTACAATTAATCAATTTAACTCAATTAGTTATATGTAAATTAATTGACTTCTGCCACTCAACGCACAATGTCTCAAAAATTGAAAATGGAAATAGGAATTGAAAACAAGGCTTCTTTTGCTTAAATATTTATTTTTTATAATATTTTTTATCTATAACTTTATGAATATTCATGTGTAATGATGTTAGCCAATAATTAATTTAAATGAATTTAATAAATTTGTTACTTAATTGTTTTACATATAGTTCAAAATATGCATTGTCGTCAAATGTTGCTATGAAATGCTCGCAGGAAACCACAACATTTGTTGGTTTCGAGTACGTTGAAATTTTTATATTTTTCCTAAAATATTTTATTTTTATAATTTTTGATAAGATTGACGCCCCTCCAACGTCGAAGATTAGAAGGATGCTTATGTCGGGTGCCGAAACATTTCTACGTTCAAGTATGGGATATATTACTACGGACACCTGAAGGGCTAATTATAGAGGTAAACAAAAACTAGAATAACTTAAATTTAAAAAAAAATCTGCCTCACACTGTATCCCGTATATAGCAGGGTAGGCAGAGGGAACCTAGAGTTAAGACACTCCGTTCTCCACTTTCCGCCTGGTTCTGGGGGCACTGCGTGTTGAGTGGCGGAACTTAAGGCCGCTCTTTGCCTCGACATCAGAGCGAAGAAACCCTGTGCCACAAGTGGCCTCTTACTTAAATTTTAAATATAATATATTGGCTTAATATTAAGTTATGTATATTTAACTTTTCACATTTATTGTAATTTTACTTTCCTTACTCTGGTAAGGAGGCAAAACCGCAGCGTTAAGTTCTGCCAGTTAACACGCAATTTAGCAGAAAGTTGGGAAACAAAAGTGTCTTAATGGAAACGGAATGCGGGATAGAGCGTGAAGCCAAAAAATATATATTCACATGGAAATAAAAAAGAAAGAACGCTTACATATTATATTATGTATAACATTATAACATTTTGTAGGGTCACCTTTTACCAGCGCAGCCGACTCTCGTCAACATGTCGCGATCAGAACTGTCATTTGCCTTGTTAGTTGAAGAAGCGCTAGTGCGCGTGCCCTCGGCGGAGCGGCGACAGCTGTGCGTGGAGCTGCTGTGCGTGCTGGCCACCATATTGAGAAGAAACCCTGAATTGTATTTACAACATGCTTTACATCTTGACAGATTGCTGGATGACGCGAATGCTACTCATAGAGAGGTATATTTCTTTTTTTTTTGTGGATTTCATCCTGTATATTGCATACAGCAGGGTAGGCAGAGAGAACCTTTTATTAACTTAGAGAATTCATTACTCATTGTCCAATTTTCGTCACATTGCTTATTGATTGGCAGAATTCATTGCGTAGTTTTTAGAGCGAGGAAAAAAATAATTTAATCCTTCGAATGAAAATGGAACTTGCAACCTTTATATACTGTATTATAATACAGTTAAACGCTATGCCGATGGGACACGACTTATTATGGTTAATTTTATTTAGTGAATTATTTTAGAAGTTGTGGTTTTGAAATGTAAAATTTAATAACCTGTTGATTTTGAGATTTATTATTATCACTCTACATATAAAAATGAATATACTTAAAAGTAAAAATATTTGTGCCCGCCGCAGGACAGCGGCGGCGCGGGCTCGCTGGGCGCGGCGGCGGCGGGCGTGTCGCTGGGCTACCTGGCGCGCGCCGTCGTCAACTCCGTGCTGCACGCCGCCTCGCCGCACGACCGCGACTCCTGCCTCGTGTCTTAACCTGATTGTCATAGGATCCTGCCCAGGAATAGTCTGGTGCACAGTTCACAATATTTTTTAAAAGAAATGAAGGATGAAAAATAAAAAAACTATATATAAAACGAACTTCTTTAAGGTAAAATTGGGAAAATTGGCACCTTTTGTATCTACTAATTACATTGTGTTATATGAAAAATTCCATTCATCCATGGGATTCTATATAATATAGATATTTATGTGTTATATGTAGCTGCATCTACATAAGCGTGATTTATCACATAAAAAAAGACATTCATTGATAAGGTATCGATTAAAAAGTTGTGCCAACAGTTATTGTTAAGAGATGCATACTTTTAAAATAAGCATGAACTAATCAACTTCATCTAATTTGCGTAACTTTTTTGTTTATCTCAGTTAGAAATTGAATTATAAGATATGTTTATAAATCTTAATTCTTATTCATATATTTTTATTGTATTTAAGGAGAGAAATTCTCAGCAGACCTTTTTGGTACTTCTTTATTAATTTCTTTAGTTTCTCGTTGTTATGTATTTGTATTAAATAATTTATGTATTTTATTAATATTGTAGAAAAAAATATTGAAACGAAAGTATTAAACAATTTAATTTACATAATGCATACAATAGTTCATAATCTAAATAAATACCTTTCTTTCATGGTTCGTTTATTTGCATGCAAGGCTGATTATGAAACATATTTCATTGTATATAAAATTTATATTGAATACATATTATGGAAAATTAAAAATTCAACCTCTAACCACTAATGCCAATTCTTAATTTTGAAAGTAAAAATATTTTATAGTTAAGGAGTTATACATATTTAAATGATTTATTTACAATATATTTTTTAATATGAATAAAAAGTAATGAAATAAAATTGTTTTAGTTTACAAAAACTTTAATCACCCTCAAGCAAAACATTATCTTATTTTCACATTCAACATTGTTCATGACATAACACACATTTCACTACTTAAATAAATATAATTGGCAGTAAGTATTACTAGAGTCCATTGTACACTTTGTTGTTAGGTGACTGCTGTAGTAATTTTCTCAAAGCTGCAACAGAAAAAATAATCATTATTAAATAAACAATATTTATAATTTTGCAACTGTTGAGGCAAAATGGGAAAGTATTAAAAGTCAAAACAAATGGGTCCAATTCCCACTCTGAAGAATGAATATATTTAAATTAGTTTCATTTACTGCTCTGGTAGACAAAGCGACATTAAGTTCAGCCACTTTTCACACAACACCTTGAAAATGTGGAAGAATCCTAAGCCTAATCTACAAAATAATGCCAAGCCAAAAAAAAAAATTTACATGTTACCTTCTTTTTCTTCATCAGTGAAATCTTTCTTTGGAAATTCAATGTCAAATGTAATATACAGATTTCCATGTAAATTGTTATTTTCAAAGTTGGGCATGCCTTCACCCTTCTTGCGCACACGCGCTCCTGCCCATGTTACCTTGTCCCTTGACACACTCACTTTGTGTCCATCCAAATGGACAATTTCTAATGTGAAACCAGTCAAAGCATCCTATTGAAAAATAAATATTATTAAAATTACGATTACAATGCATCTTGTTTACACAGTACTAGGATGTACAAACAACCTGTTGGAAATTCTTTTGAAAATTAAATATTGTGAAACTTTTAATATTTAGTTAAACACATACTTAGTTAAGAAATGTATTTTCAAATAATATTACCTGTAAAGATATTGTTACATTTGTGTACAAGTCATCACCCTTTCTAGTAAATTGTGGATGTTTCTCTGTTTTAAATACAAATATGAGGTCTCCTGGATCTCCGTCCATATGAGGTTCACCCTCCCCCCTCAATTTTGATTTGTGGTTGTCTGGAGCTCCTACCTCTACCTATAATAAAGAATATATATAAAATTAATATAAACTTGGGGGAAGAGTATCTTATGGGTAGGCAGAGGGAACCTAGTATAAATTTCCTCTGCCTACTTTGCTCAATGAAAGGGATGAAAATATAAATATAAAAAACAATAAATATAAACCTAATATAATATATGTATCCCGCACACAGCAGGGTAGGCAGAGGGAACCTAGTCCCCACTTTCTGCTGAATTCTGGAGGCATTGCGTGATGAGTGGCAGAACTCAACGCCGCACTTAACCTCGACACCAGAGTGAAGAAATGGAAATATAAATTTAAGTAAATATTTCAACTCCTTGAGTGGGGATCGAACCCACAACCATTCGGTTTTATAGTCACACTTCGTGCCGCTGCTCCACAACTGGCCTTTTTACTTTTTTATTATTAAAAACTTGGATTCTAGTGCACAAATTTCTAATAATTTCCAACCCTACATGTAATAGAAATATATTCAAATACATGTTTTTTAATTTTGGGTTATTGTAAATACCTTCTTAACACTAGTAAATTAATACAAAATGTATAATGAATAATACTCTGTTTAGTTACTATTGTTAAATGATGATGTATAATGAAATACTTAAGTAACTGTTTTAAGCTGAGGATTGTAAACTTATTGATAAGCATTATCAATAAAATGAAGAATAATAAATTCTAGATATGATTACATTTTTTATATTAAATTACTAATTTAAATGTATAATTAATGTAATAAAATTTTATAAAATCAACATACCTCTACTTCTAGAAGTCTTTCTTCATTGACTAGTTTAACATTAGGACACTCATCACAAACAGTTTGTTGCATCATTTGGAAGCGCCCTGGGCCTAAGTTCCGTGTTACCATTTCTTGTCTACAATTACATTTTCTTGTACCAGAGGCAGGTTTTATTACCGGTTTGTTGCGAGTAATCTGTAAACAGTTTAAATAAATAATGTTTTGATAGCTAATATTAATTTGAGATAGAAATAAAAAGTACTATGAAACGAAACAAAGATTAAGTTAATTTTTAAAATAATGATAGTAGACTTAAAAATAGTACTCACTTCAATGAAGTTTCCATTGTAAAGTTCTTCTAAAGAAACACTAAGTTCCATAATAACATCGGCACCCTTCGGCGTTTCATGATGTTGCTGTTCACCACCGAAATGAAAACCAAAATCCCCAAAGAAACTTGCAAAGGGATCATTGTTATTCATCATACCATCTTTTTTGAGGCACTCCTCCCCACATCTATCATA
>JAATLQ010024658.1:0-35862 GCA_013421005.1 Heliconius erato x Heliconius himera
TAGACATTTAATAGTATCGATACTATCGATTGTATTGATTAATTTCCGATTAGGAGATACGATACTACAGATAGTATCGATAGTATTGCACTTAGCCGATTGTATTGTATTCTTCTAAACTATCGATAGAATCGATAGTATCGATAAGATCGATACTATCGATTGTTGTATCGATCGTATAGGCTTTTTTAGATTAAAACTATCGATCGCGAAACTATCGATAATTCGGCAACACTACAGTCAATAAAAGAAACTGCAAAACGCCTGCAATGTAAATGTTGCTAGCAACAAAGCGTGACTAAATAATAATAACGTTATAATAACTTAATTAAATAACTAGACGATAACTAATTAATTTTAAAATTTACTATTTTTATCTATAAACTAAAGTAACTTAACTATATAAGCACTTACATACAATATAAGAATTTTAATTACTACTTATAACAAAAAATATATATTACAGTCAATAAAAGAAACTGCAAAACGCCTGCAATGTAAATGTTGCTAGCAACGAAGCGTGACTAAATAATAATAACGTTATAATAACTTAATTAAATAACTAGACGATAACGTAATTTCTGTTAATAAAATATTATAACGAATTGATTTTGTATCTTCTCTAAAGTATGAAATGAACTTTATTTAATTATATTTAATTATCTGTCAGCTTGATAACTTCCTTGTCAAGTTAACAACTTTTTGAACAGCTTGATGGGAGTCATCTTATAAAAACAACTAGCGCTTATGTATGTTTATTTCAATGGTATTATTGCTATTAGAGTATTCATTATGTAGTATAGATATAAAAAATATATATATTTCTTAGATACTTTTTTGTAAACAAAAAAAATCTTACCAAAACCGCAGGAATCGATGTTTCTTGTAGGCGCCGAACGGACATACTCGCAAATAGATCCTTCACATTTCTGTAACAAAACAAAAAATATATTTATTTATACTTCCTTTTTGAATTAATAATAATTTCGAATTATAACTTGGAAATTGTAAGATTTTCAAATTTCTAGAGTTAAAAGATCTCTATTTAAATTAGCAAACAGTGTAAAACTAAGAATACCATTGCAACATTTTTAAAGCTATTCAACGTACAATTTGTACGCAACACATGTTCTATAGAATATAATTATCTCCGTGGCATCCAACAAAGGAATGTTGGATTAAACAAAAACCTATACTGTCAAGTTTCGTTAAAATCGCCTAAGGCGTAAAAACTTTCACATGACAGACGAACTCACACGTAACTACGATCGTTTTTCATATTTCGTTGTAAAAAAATTGTGATTTTGACGAAATCATTTTAATATAATAAATTATTATTACACTAGCCCGCAACTTTGCTTGCGTGAACTTTAACTCATAGAGTTCCGTTTCCCGTATAAATTTAACAAAATCTCTTTTTATATTTCCCTGAATTCCCAAAAATATAATATTGAAAACTGCACTTAAATCGGTTAAGCCGTTTCTAAAATTAGCATGCATAAACGGACAAACAAACAAACAGACAAACCAAACGTAACACCCACATGCCTTAAAAAGAGTTTCGTCTAGCTTAGTCGGTCAGTCACTCAATAACAGCAGAAATTTATACATCTATGGATATCGTATTATCCACTTATACTTTTAAATTAATAGATATTTTTTTCCGGATGTTCAGGAAATATAGTTATGTATTTTGTATCTAGCGCATAGCAGAAAGGCGGAGGGTACCTGGTGGTAGCCTTGTGTTTCTCACTCCATTCCCGTTAAGACACTTCCTTTCCCCATTTTTCGCCTAATTCTGAGACATTACATGTTGAGTGGTGAAACTTAACGCCGCGCTTTGCTTCGTTACCAGAGAGGGGAAATAAAATTATTAGATATTTTTTTTTCTACGAGTGGGAATCGAACTCACAACCTGTCGCGTTTACAGTCGCACGCTTATGCTCCTGCGCCACGACTGGCATCAACTGGCCTCTTTTCTTATATAAATGTTTTTTATAAAATTTGCTGTTGCGTTTAATAAAACCATATTTACTTTCTAAAAAAATATGTTAAGCTATGAATATTTATATAATTTAAATTTAAAATTAGGCTGTTAGTTGGCGAGGCCTAATTTCTCCAACAAAATTAGAAAAAACCCTTATATTTTTAAATAAACAGATTCGCCTAAGTAAATGAACCTATAACAATCATACTGTGCTCTTAGGTAATCTTTAGTTTTTTACAGAAATCTTATTCTCCAGTCATAATACATCAATCAGAATTCAGACCTATCATTTCGTAAAATAAGAAAGATTTCGTAAAAGAAAAAGTCATAAAATCTTTCAAAATATATCAAAATAGACACCTGCAATCAATGTAATGTCTACAATAAATACCCTATAGATAGATAATCAAGAGTGATTGCTTCTTTCACTTTACCTTTTGGATGGATCATATAATTTCAAATACGTTCTACTATTACGTAATTAAATGGAAAATTACATAGAATGTATATGAAAGCCCTGTGAAAGAATCCATATTTCCTATATCCGATCGTATTGGGTGTCGGTGAGCTGATTATAACATGAGGGGGAGGGGGGGTACGAGGAACCGCGGTTACCGTTACGTCACAACTTTCACTGACAGGTAATAACGAGTAACCTTTCCCCACGTGACCTCGCGAACTATCACGAACACGTCGTTTTATAATAGACGTGTTTAAAAATATCACTTCTTTTTATAGATTTTGTGAAATATTCGAGTTAAATCACAGTTATTTATTGAACAAAGTACGTACTATTAATAAATTGAGATAGTCAACTAAAAATAGTATGAATTTTTGTTGAATGTAATGAAGGAATACATTCGGACAGATTCTAAATTTCTATATGCTGTCTGTCTGCTGTAACATTATGAATCAAAATTACAACATTTCAAGCATCGATCATTCGCCTTCACAAAAAAAAAATTGATATGCGTGTGAAGGTCAGAAATAACAATATAATTACACATAATGTGAACCATCTCGGCCAAGTTCAAGTTAAAAAAATCAATGTTCGCATCATTAGATGGAGGATTACGTTATACGAGTATCTGGTTGCATTACCGTTCTCGATGGGCCGTTCCTAACAAAAAGCGCGTCCGGCGACCTTCGCCCCGCTGCTTACGACGTGTGAAACGCAAACGACAAGACGAACCTAATTGATTACCTCACTTGATAGAAAACACGAAATACTTATATATATAGTTTATGTGTTAGCTTTTATTGTTTTCATATTTTTTATTAAATTAATCATCTGATATAGATATATCAGATGATTAATTTAATAAAAAAAAAACATAATTTAATAAAAAAATATTTAAAAAAAAAATAAAAAAATAAAAAATAATCAGATGATTGAGGCCGGTCGTGGCGCAGCGGCACGAGGTGTGACTGCAAAACTGACTGGTTGTGGGTTCGATCCCCACTCGAGGAGTTGAAATATTTACTTAAATTTATATTTCCATTTCTTCGCTCTGGTGTCGAGGTTAAGCGCGGCGTTGAGTTCTGCCACTCAACACGCAATGCCAGCAGAAAGTGGGGAACGGAGTGTCTTAACACTAGGTTCCCTCTGCCTACCCTGCTGTGTGCGGGATACAGCGTGAAGCTAATAAAAAAAATAATAAATAATCTGATATATCTCACTAATAAGGTATACGAGGTCATTCCAGATATATCGAATAATTAATATGAATTTAATATTTTAAAGATGAATGTAGAGATGCATTTTATTGTCAAATAAATAACTGTTTATCACGCAAAATACATACAACATTTCTTGCAATTCTCCAGCATCATATAAAAGTAAAGCATAAAAATTTAATATCTTTATATGACATGCCATCAAAAATATTAAATTTAACTGAAAATTTTCATTAAAATTAAATTAATTTTAATATTTATTAAATCCCTTCTCATATCCGCTTTATTAAAGTTGAGAAACAATGTGATTGCCTTCTGTTTTATTTGACCTTTCTTGGAGTATGAAACAAAAAGCTTTTGAATCAAATTGTATTGTTCTTGCACATCTGACGAAATTGAAATGCCTGTCATAGTAATGAGACATAGAAATTGCTACAATAAAGTAATTGAAAACACAGTAGGTCACTTTTGTATACAATAGTATCTAATTAGTGGCAATTATTTATAATTTCAAATTTCTTGTTTATAATAATAGTGATGATGAACGAACAATGATCATCTTCCATTATTAAGTTGCTTCGAGAAATTAAAGCATAAATACATTTTTCGACTCGTTGCTTAAATATCTACAGATTGTTATATACACTGTTAAGCGGAACTTAAAATAACACGTAATAAATTAGGCCTTTTTAATATTTTATGTAATCTGAGACTCAATATTCACCTAATATTACATCCTGGTTCGTATTTGTTTATTTCGATGAGATAGATAAGTCCTCTATATTATATTCATAGACAAAAACTTGTATAAAATTAAATTTCATTTTAAACTGATAGATTAATTATGATTAAATTTAAGGCATTGTATAGAGATCATCAACATCCTATATCAACTTACCTTGTTTCCATTAGCAGTAGCAATAAGGTCATCCATGAGGAACTGTCCCCAGGCTGGCAACATGCTGGTGACGTAGTCGTGATCAGCTGGTTGTGCGAGCTGTGACACTGCTTGTACAGCCAACGCTGGTTCTGGTAAACGCGGCGAAGATATCGGCTGCGATATACCTGATGATTAAATAAATAGCATTGTGTTTTAGACAGAATGTTTTTAGGGTTTTATATCTCTTAAGGAAAAAAGGAACCTTTATAAGATCACTTCGTTGTCCGTCCGTCTATCTGTCTGTCATGAGCCTTTATCTCAGAAACACTTAGAGATATCGAGTTTAAATTTAAACCATATACTTAAGTCCTTGATTTTCTGGAAAAATCATATTTCTACATTTATATTAAAAAAACGCAATGCAAAAAACGCGTATTTCGACACTATAAAGAGAAACAAAAGTAATAGAGTATTTCCGATTGATCTAGAATTCTAAAATTTGGCAATATCTAAAGGTACTGAAAAAAATCTGAAACTGTACATTTGTGGTGAAATAAAAAAAAATGCCTTAAAAGGAGGCCAAAATTTCATATTAAAGCTGTTCAAGTGAAGTATCAGATGTAAGGACTCTAGCTAAGCTAAGCTAGAATTTCGAAAGAAAAAGCTCGAGACCTTCAATTTTTGTACGGAACCCTCGATGGGCGAGCCCAACTCGTGCTTGTCCGTATTTTATAAAGGTCTCGTCTAGCTTAAAATAATTGTTGTATTTTTGTAAACTTTGCCATTTTCGTCGATCCATTACTAGACTTTCTTATTTTTATTTTTTGAGTCTTTCGACCTTGTGATAAAATTATAGCCAGTTAATTTATCACGTGGATTCTTTTTTCCGTTTTATTTACGCCTTTCAAATTTTGATAATTATAGTTTCAGTGATATTTAAAAGTAAAAGTTGTAAAAATTGCGATCATAATATATTTCAGATTTGTGATACATAATTTAATTTTCAATTTGTATTTAATATATAATATTATATGTAATATCATATACGTAACACTAAGCTTTGCGGAGGAGAATATGTGAGTCACTTAGAGTGGGTAGAGCCAGCCAAATATGCTGTTCCTATGCCATTATACATCCATTTTGAATATGATTCGTAGCTATATATTTATTTAAATGTCTTGATTAAATTCGTTTTAATAACGTTAAATAATTTTAAATGGAAATTCACACTCATGTTTATCCTAATATGTACGTAAACGATATTAATTTTAATTTTATTATTAATTTAATTAATTCAAGGGCATCTTTAAATAGTTTAAAATGTTAACAAGCAAAATCTAGTACAATGTAGTTTTATAATTTTAATGTTATCTTTATTAATCAGGGTTGCCAGATTATGTCTCAGGAGAAGCGGTATTTTTATTATATAAAATAAAAAATAAAAAATATGTAGTTGAAAAAGACTTCTTAAAGTGCGTGGAAGAATTCACAAAAAGTGGGAGCATGCTTGCCTCCCTAGGGATATTTAAATTTGGCCAACGCTGATACTAATGCAATAAAGCGGAAAACTTTGTTTGTTTGCTTAAGCTCTAAGATCTCTGGAACTAGTGGTTGGATATTTTTTTATATGAAATTTATATTCCTCAGGAGTACTATAGGTTATATAACATTACGGTGTAATTCTTAATTAGCCTTAAATAACAAAATAACATTTAAGGCTAATTAATTATTTCACCGCAAGCACGGTGGAAAAAGTTAAATACATGTAAGTACATTATAGTACTACAAAAAATATATATTGAGGGGGTTAGGTAGCACAACATAGACCACTTTTTATTCCAGAATTCTAGCGAAATTGGGTTTAACGTGGGAAAAATCGCGTTTTGCTTGCGCGCGTACTTAGAATATTTGCAAGCAAAATAAAATGAAACCTGAAATGAAATTATGACAGCAACTTTTTCTACATAAAAAAAGCGGGCGAAGCCGTGCAGGGTCCACTAATAAAATATGTATTTGTACGCGTGATAAATGTCATTGTTGACTCATTAATCTTTGACAGGTGATTTATGTATGCAACAATATAAGAGTAATAAAAATAAGCAAGTTACTTTCCTACAATATATTTTATGTCATACAAATAAATAAAAACTTAACAGAACGATGGTATTTAAAACGATATAAATATATATTCTAATTATTTATTTTACGATTAAACAAGTACTTAGTATTAATAATTATTTTAAGTAGCAACTAACAAAAAAATCTATATTTAAGCTATATTACATAAAATTACGACAATTATTATGTGACAAAGAATTTAAATATTCACTACTACTTTTACTGTAATTATATTGCAAAATTGTCAATAAGTTCAAGACCTACAACTGTCCTACATATTCCTTAGGCACTTGTTTATAATATTATGATAACATAATTTGACCGTACCCACGTCACAGTGAACTTCTGGTTATACGACGAATACGATGTAAACAATCGCTAACGTTTAAATATTTTTCGAGTAAAATACTTTTTTTTTTTAAAGTTTAATATTGAATATGTAAAAATAATTAATTTGAATCTGTAATATGATATGATAAGATATATGCATGAAATGAAACCAATCAAATGCGAGTCGGGTTCCGTACCAATTTCATGATTGTTGGTGAACGAGAACGTGACTTATATAAAAGTTATTATGAAAGTTGACAATTTGAGTATGTATTTATTTTTGTATAAAATGTCCATCCGCCCGCAATATAAAATTATATTTTAAAAGTTTGCACTTTTTGTCAAGTTTCATAAGTTTATATTTCATTATTCTATGGAAAGTGCGAAGTAAGTAGTGTGTTTTGATTAAGCGCCGAATTTCATACAAAATGTAACTAAAACAATGCCTAAGCGCTCGTGTTGCGTTGACTTACAAACTTAATTTTTGACGTGATAATGTGTTTTAAATCGATCAACTGAATGGTGGTTGGACGCATAAGGAAGCATGTCTCATTGTCACGTTCCGCCAGAACCGAGAGTGCAAGCGAGAGCGCGGATCGAATGATCGAACGGGAGAAGCGATAGAAACGCACGATCGGCCTAAGCATTCGGCTTGTGAGTATCTATTCATTCAATGTTACTTGTAATTAATCTGCGTAATTTAAGTAAACAAATATTTAAATTCTATAAGTAAATGTTAATTTATCGATTTTTTTCTTTGTATTACACAAAATAATAACAATTTAGTGATATTGATTCAATTCTATTCTATAAAGATACGCATATTTACCATCAAAGTTTTCTTATGACATTATCGCGTAATAGTATACAATTTTATCAACAAACACTAAATCTGTGCTTCAATGTATATTTAGGTATAGATAGATAGAGATAGATATTTCATATTAATTTTAGCTTTATATAGACGGACAGACGGACAACAAAATGATCCTACAAGGATTAAGTCTTTTTTCTTCTGAAGTACGGAACCCTAAAAACGAATTTTCAACTTTGATATAGTATATTTTTTATAACTCGCTTGATCGATGAGATTTTAATTCTTTATTTACGACACTAAGTTTTTAGAGAATTATATATATTAAAATATTTATTTTTCCGTATTTTTTAATTTTTTATTTGAAATTTACATTTATATTTTATGTTACATAAAAGTATAATATTCAATAATTCGTTATTGTCAACTCATTAATCTATTCACTAATGTCAGGATAAATTACCATAATATTTAGAGAATAATCGGCCAATGAACTTGTGGTGAAGTAATCAATCGTTTCGTTGTTAATTATTTACAGAGGTCAAAACACCTCGTTTACATAAATAATAATAGAGAAAATACGTATGAAGAACTGCTCGAATTTTATGCTGAGTGAACAGACCTCCCATTATTTTGTCGGTGAATATTTTTGACATTACTACTACTAATTATTCCAATTTACTAATTATTCCAAAAAAAATCAAGTAAAATTTTACCTATCCTAATACCAAATTTTTATAAAAATTTACAAAAAATATTTTTTTTTACAATAATATATTATTGTCATATACAAAGATGATAATGAAAAAGTTTTACTTTCATTAATAAGAAAACTAAAAAAAAAGAAGATTAAGAACAACAAGATTAAGAACCAAAGCAATATCGACGAAGCTTTTTTATATTTAATCAAAGCATTGTTGACATAGTAGACAAATGACGCGCTTGTTCCTTGTCATTGTCGTTGTCATGTCTACATTTATACTCGTATATGCCGTGCTTTAATAGTAAGCCCGATTTATTTCCTACTTTATCATTTGACATGACATGTAGTTTAAGAAGAGAAATCGGTTATCGTGACAACTTAATGCTATATGATGTTTTGGAGATTATACTTAGTAATTTAAATATAGATAAAAAAAAACAAATGTCTTTAAAATCTCTCTATAGAAATTGTGAAATATTTTGACGCTTTTGTTGGTTAGATGACATTTTTAGTAAAATTTGCTTATGAGATTCAATTCTTAATTTAATATCAATTTATTTAACTTACCATCTTCGTAATTGGGAGGTAGAAGCCTCAGAAATATATCCCCTCGCCTGCCCCAAGGACGATGCCTTACGTTGTTGCACTCGCCGCTGGCACTACGATACTTGCTGGGAGGGCACGGTGTGTTGCTTACATCATCTTCTGATGTACAATTTTGTCTATACGAGAAAAAAATATAATGATAAAAAATTAAAAGAATTTGACTACTTTTAGATAGAAAAATTACATTTTGCTAGTATAACCTAGGAATTTTTTTTTATAAATATAATGTTCTTCAATTCTTCAATTTTATGAGACAAAATGAGTGATTCCATTAAGACAAAATGAATATTTGTTTTCCAAAGAAAGTGATGTATGCACATATTGTACAATTTTATTGGATCAACGCAGAAAACAATATTGCTTAAGTTTTATACGTAGCAAACGTTTTTTAAAATGAAATGTATAATTTTGTAATTAGTATTTCAAAATATGTCTAGTTTTAGCTTCACGCTGTACTTCCAGGGTAGGCAGAAAAAACCTAGTGTTAAGACATTCCGTTCCCCACTTTCCGCAGAATTTCAAGATTTCGGTGTCTGCAAATGGAAGATTTATCAGAAAAAATATTATTTGGGGAATTTATCATTGTAATGGAGCCATAACAATATTTTTTTAATTTTTGAATTCGAATGAAACGGGTGAACCGATTTAAGCACAGTTTTCACAATTGGATTCTTACAAGGTTGTCTTAACATTTAGTTTTTATTTTATAACAATCAGTTTATAAATAAAAATGTTGTATCAATTTAAAATATTTTGTTCGACAAAGGAGCTAATTGCTACAAACAGTAAATCTACAGTTTTCAATATTTTGTTGTTTGCTATTGTTTATGAAATTATTATTTGTATGATCATAGAAAAATCCGAGATTATATGATCATAACAAACAACGAGATTTCAAGATTCAGGATGGGGATCATAGTTTACGCTGGAATAACTGCGTATGCCGCGCACGTGTACTTACAGCCTATCTAAATAGATGTAAAATAACTAAATATTTTTCTTTTAAATACAATGATACCTCGGTGGGCGAGTCCGACACGCACTTGCCCGGTTTTTAAAAAAAAGTTAATAAATATTCATATAGTTCAAACGAGCAAAGCCGCGCGGTGGCTGCTAGTAAGAAATATGAAAGTAAACTAAAATATACAATTATTTTAATTATAAAAAATAATTTTAAATAAGCATTATATAAATACATATAAGTGCTATTGAATATTTTTTTATTATTTTTAATGCATTTATTTATACAACGCACACGTGTAATTAATTCTAGAATGACCTTTATCAGAAAAAATATAATTACGTGCGTTACATTGCGGAAGTCTATGGAGTTTTATTGATTGAATTTGACATATTTGCATTTAATATAGGGTTACAGCTCAAATACCTATATGTAAATTATTTCAATTAATAAAAAAAATTACAGTAATTTAGTTACCTTGTTTAGTTACCTATGTACTATTTAACGTGATATATATATATACATATGTACTTAAACATATATAAATACATATACATATAAAACTATTTGTATAAATTAAGACAATATTAATTTTATTATATATTTATTATTATCAACGATATTATTTCTCTGATCTGATCTGATCTGTATTAATTTAAGTACTAGAATTTAATTTAAAAGTATATTCAATTTTTTTAAACTACATTTTAAAAATACATGAACATGAAAAATGTGATCTATCTAATTTATCCAAAAATTTTAAATTTACTTCTTTCTTTCTAATATTTAAGATTATTAAAATTTATGATTGTTTGTCAAAAGCTTTATAAAATCATAAGAACTATGTTATTATAACATCTAACAATGGCCATAGAAATTTTATAATATTTTTTCTTTAATTATTCTCTTTTGACGTGATAGTCTCTTGTAAATTAAAGAACGCCGGCTGCACGAAAGAAAAAGCATAATTCATTGTCACGATCAACAAGCGATAGAGGGGCACGATATTTAATTACAAGCTTAGGCTGACCTAAGATAGTAATTAAATAGTATTGTTTCTTGTAAAAAAAATAATTTAATTACCGTCTCGTAGCTCAAATATATGAAAATTTATCGAAAGAAATATAATTTTCAATTAACTGCTTCAATCAACCTTTGTATTATACAAAACTAGCGCACCTGCGCGGCTTCGCCCGCTTGAAGTATACTAATATTTACTAAATATTTTTCTGAAATTATTTGTAGTTTTCTATAGGATAAGTTAGAAAATGTAAACCTAAATAATCAACATAAGCCGAAAAACAATAATATGTTTTTTTTCATATTAGAAAAAATACTTAAATAATTGAAATGAACAAACAAAATAAGTAAAAAAATATTTGTAAAAACAAAAACTCCGACTGCATAAAACTAAAAAGAAAATAAACAAGCCCAATAGTTTATTAGGAATAACAGTCAGGACCTCTTTAAATTATGCGAGGTTCCTGGTAAAGATTTTATTGATTGAAGAATTACTTATAGGTCCCGACTGTTAATCCTAATGAACTATTGGACTTGTTTATTGTCTTTTTAGTTTTATGCAGTCAGGGTTTTTGTTTTTACAAATATTTTTTTTATTTTTCACTTTTTTGTTAGAATTCATTATGGTAATCATAATCAATTACCTTCCTACGTCTTGAATTTGAGACCCATATTGTGGTATTCGAAACGAAAAAAATTTTTTTCACTAAGTCCAATGGCGTCCCACAGCCGCCATGATTATTTTTAATTAACGTCACTTATCTAAGAACACTTGGGCTGCTAATACAAATCTAACGATACCTCAAATATGTAAATCCGTTCAGCGGTTCTGGAGATATGAGGTAATAAAAAATAATACATACATACAAGATACGCACGAAAAATATAACCCTTCCTTAGCAGTCGGGAAAAATAACTAAAGGAAGTTCTTAATATTAATAACACGCACGCATATATAAACCTTCCTTGAGAAATATTCTACCGTATCAAAATCCGTTGCGAGGTTGTTAGAAGAAGTAGTAAGTCTACTTCTAAAGGCAGAAAAGCACATATAGAGGCGACTTTATAATATGTATTGATAATGATAATTCTTGATATTGAAAATGATAGTTATCAGGTAAAAATATTGTCCGTAAGCCGACTTTACAAAAAAACTGTTTTTTTAGATTCACGCTGTAACCCTTATAGGGTGCCAGGTAGGCAGTGGCAAACTAGGAACCTAGTGTTAAGACACTCCCACTAAGACACTTCCGTTCTCCACTTTCCGCTCAATTATGGAGACATTGCAAAATATTAAATATTTCATTTTCTCGAGACGGAATAGAACCCACAACCTGTCGCGTTTACAGTTGCACGCTTGCGTCCCTACGCCACAGCTGTCGAAATTATTCAATTGAAGAAAAAGGTTTAAAATATAAATATGTATGTAGATATTAAATATGTATATAGATATTAAATTACTTACGCGTCATTAGCACCTAACTGGAACCTCCCTTCTAAAGCTAAAGCTTCGCTGACGGATCTCCGTAAGTCACTCGGTACTCCTTGCACATTATCATCTATTTTATTTTTCTGGCCTTGTATATGTGTTGATACAACCAGTAGAAGTAGTAGACTTCGTGTTAATCTGAAAAAAATATAACGTTTTTAGTATTTAAAAACTAATAGAAACAAAACAGTGATAGTAATATTGAAAATAATAAATTAATAGTTTTTACTAAAATATTTGATAAGTGGAAATCTTAACCACAATCGTCGCGTTTACAATCAGACACTGCGCCAAAAGAAATTGCATTTGATAAAGTTGAAATATCAACTTATATGTATGTCAAAATTAAAAAAAAGAAATGTTATGGCAAGACGCAATACCTGGCATATTTACGATTTTATTTAATAAAAAAAAATATTTAGGTATATTATTTCTCTAATCTATATACCAGTATTAGAGAAATAATATACCTAAATCATTGAAACCCTTAAATTTGTCATATAATTTGTGCCAGGACAACGTATTTCAAAGTACAATATATATTGTAATTATATTTTAAAATCTAAAATTACATTATTTTGTAGACAATATGTGTAAATATAATTTATTTATTATAAATTAAATATAAATAAATATTTTGTTTTAATAGTTACTGATTGAGTTCGTCATATTGGTAGCGTAATGCGGTAGATGAATGACCTATAAAACTGAAGGAAAAGTGTAACCGCGAAACCTTGATATAAAATTTCCTAGTTCAAAGTCGGTAAATTATTTGGAATGTATTATTAGACTTATATACATAACGTTATATACTTTATGTTTTAAGTATTTTTATACTTTAAGAGAATATCCTTTAACATTACGTGGTTAATTGGGAATTCATGAATTACATCACATGAATTTAATGATTTTTGACTTCTTCCCTGTCCATGTCACATTTGTATAATTTGTAGTTGTAAAATTATTAAATTTTATCTGTGTATTATATTTTGAAATGTAATGTTACGAAATTTAAGATCTTCACATCTCTTGAGACACAATACCTCATTTCGTCAATTCCTCTCCCTCCCCTTAACTTATAATGTAATTTGTGGATGACCGGTGGCCTCTTAAACCAAATAAATAACTAAACTTACGTTTTAATCAGTTGCATTTCAATTTATATTCTAAACAAGTTACTTTTTTATTTAGTTTTTTATATATCCTGGATATCTGCTATATCTGCATATAGCAGTAGGCAGAGGGAGCTCAATATTAAGACATTCCGTTTCCCGCTTTCTGCCGAATTATCTAGGCATGGCGTGTTGAGTGGCGGAACTCAACGCCGCGCTGTTTGTCTTGGTACCAGAGTATGAAAATATTAATAAATTTATTCGAAATCGAATTCACAACTGTACCGCCTCGTTACAGTCACATGCTTGTGCCCCTGCGCCACGACGGCCTCAATTATTAGTATTAAATATTTAAATAATAAATTTATAACAATATTCAGACACTTCGCAACTAAAATAGGTTTATAAGTTTGCGTAAGATACCATAAATTTATTTTACATCGCAATAAGATTGATCACTTTCAGCTCGTACAACTGGTTTTAAGGTAGGAAGTGACAAAATGCTAGTATGTCATACTTCTCCAAACACAATTAGTAATAAACATTTAATATTATATTATATCGACAAAATATTTGAAATAGCTTTTAAGTGGCCACACCACCAATATATATTTTTTATATGCCAATCTGACTTAAATGTCATCACTTTTTGGCGGGAAATGGCTAATAAAGATTGTCATATAGTATTTAAAATATAACATTAAAAAAACATTAAATACAGAAAAAAAATGTCAATAAAATATGATGGTACCTACATATTAATTATTTATTATGGCAAGAAATTAATTTATGTTTTTTTTTCCATTGGGACACGCTTTTAAGCTTACTATACTTAGTCTGGTCTTAAATACTGTTACAATTAAAAATAAACAAAATATTACTTTTGAATTTGGAATCTGTCATTTTTATATGATTGTTCATTGTGTTTTAATATTTTCGCGCTATTTTTATTGTGATATTAAAATGGAGTGGTGTGACAAAGAGAACGAATTATTACTATACATTATAATTGCAGTACACGTAGGTATAGAGCTAAATATATAAGACATTTTTTAAATTTTATTAGTGAAAAAATATTTGTGTACGGCGTTGGGTATTGGTAGGTACAATGAAACTTTCTCTGTTAATTAATTAAATACAAAATAAATTTCAAAATTATATTTAAATTCATTAATATATGGTAATCATTAGTATACAATCAGATATATAGCAAGTTTATACTTTATAACTACAACCATTGACACTATACAGCCTTTTATATTTTAAAGACTAAGAGCAAAAAGTGCTGAATTATAAAACCTTGAGGGGCAGTCTACAACTTGCAAGCCTCGACATTCGCAATGTCAACCTACTACTTTCACGAATAAAATATTTAAGAAGGCATTCTTATTAATTTCATAGATATCCATGTAATCTAAAACTACCGCTATAAAATAATTATTGCTGTTGTAAATAAATAAATCAGCCTCATCCCGCTGTATCCCGCACACGGCAGGGTAGGCAGAGGGAACCTAGTGTTGTTTCCCCACGTTCTCCTTCACATTGCATGTTGAGTGGCAGGTCTCAACGCCGCGCTTAGCCTCGACACCAGAGCGAAGAAATGGAAATATAAATTTAAATAAAGATTTCATCTTCTCGAGTGGGGAGCGAACCCACAACTAATCGATTTTACAGTCACACTATGTGCCGCTGCGCCACGACTGGCCTCAATCTGGCCTGCTGTTGTAGATATGAAGTAATCAATTTCCCCATACCAGCTTAAGTGAGTTAAGATCGACGGTCACTCGATAGTTGATACATATCGGCTTGCGTCACATATAACATGTGGAGCTTATTCATTATTTATGTTCTACGATATGTGGTTCAATGAACCACTTAATACTCTAGAACAGTGGTTCCCAACCGGTGGTCCGCGGACCACCAGTGGTCCGCAGAAGCCTAAAAGTGGTCCGCGAACAATTTTAATTTTATGACTGGGGATGGTGAGGCGAAGGTTCTGTTTAATTATCACAGTTAATTTTTAATATACCTACATGCATAGTGGTCCCTGCTACCAAGAATGATATAAAAGTGGTCCTTGATCAAGAAAAGGTTGGGAACCCCTGCTCTAGAACTACCAATATGGCCATTTAAAGTGTAATGTCATGCTCATATTACAGATACGACAGTGACCCGATTAGTATAGCAATATAGTGTCAATGTCAAAAACGCAATAGAAATGCTCACCAGCCTCGATAAATTTGATGTAAGGCGAAAGTGCGTCTATTCGCTAACAATACGTGACTAAAGTAAGAATAATAAGCACAGAATTGGGCAAGGACGTAATGGCGAAACATTTTGAAAATTTGTCTCTTTAAATATGATTTCGATTTTTTTAAGGCTGTTATGTACTTTTTAACCTTAAATGTATATTGTTTTTTTTTTATATTGATGCCTTAATCTGCTATATCTACTTACCACATGTCTATTATGACAGTTAAACGACGATGGTTTCTTTTAAAATAGAAACTTTTTTAAAATTAAATTAAAAAATTAAATATAACATTATTAAGAGCGGTAGTTTGTTCATTTAAAACAGGTCGCAAATACAAAACCAACGAAATAAAACAAAACATATAATATGTACTAGCAAAAAATAGAATTCAAATATGAAACACTTTATGTCTATGATAATTTAAAGTTTATTCAACTAGGATTTAGGATATCAAAATGACCTATTGTTAGTACGAGAAGGTTACAACACTAAAGATGATTTGCACAGAATTGTCTTCATTAGATGAATAAACATTCTAAGGTTAATACTGTATATACAAATTTTATTGTATTTATTTTTCTAATATTATTATGTAATATTTCTTTATACATTTAAGTAAATATTTCATCTCCTCGAGTGGGGATCGAACCCACAACCAGTCGGTTTTACAGTCACACTTGCCGCTGCGCCACGACTGGTCTCTATTAAATATATTTTTTTAAAATATCAATTATAATATTTTTTATTTACGTTCCTCAGTTACTACAAAAACGCTTATAAAATACTAACTAACATTTTTTTTAAAGTTAACTCACTTGTGCTAACTGCCTTAATTCATAATAATTAGATCTAGAAACTAGTTTGATGACGCTTAACTTGTTTCACTATAATAACAATAATGACCCGGCCATTTGATTTATTCTGGTTTTTCTGGTTTTTACATGTGCATGTTTATTTTTATTTAGTAAAATCTATGACTTTCCATCAGACATTCGTAAAACTTCAAATATCTTACATTTTAATACAATAAATAAATAAATAACTCTAAATCTAGTTACGGCATTAATGGTATTCATTTTTCATATGTTTAATAATATATTTACATAATAAATGGCGAGAACCAAATCTATACATTGGGCAATGTATAGATTTGGTACTAGGTAGAACTAGAGAGTATCCATTATAAATTTTAACGAATGGAATCTCAATCTGCAACCATCGATTAAATCGAAAACCATTCGATTCGATTTTTCTTTTATTATTTTTTTCTTCAAACTACCAGACCAATCATACTTCCCAATTAATTAAGTATACGATGATTGTACATATTAAAAAGCTAACGTAATTTATTATAGGAACGTCTATTGACTTGATAATCCCTTTGGGAAATCGAGTTACGATTGTACATCACGATTTTGGAATTTACAGATGTTACGCATCGTATTCGAGGTAAACGAGATTGGAATTATAAAATACTCGGAATCGATCTAAATTAACCCGAAGCGGGATAGTAAAAAAACTTCTCTTTAATCACGTGATGATGACCTCACACGCCGGATTAGATGACCTCTGCGAGCCGGAATACGCTAGTATGTGCAAACATTGAAGATTGTATCGAACAATTATAATATAATAATATGGTTCTTCGTAGAATTCAGTTATAATCATTTTCAATTTATGAGGCCAGTCGTGGCGCAAGGGCACATAGTGTGACTGTAAAGCCGACTGGTTGTGGGTTCGATCCCCACTAGAGGAAATTAAATATTTACTTAAATTTATATATCTATTTCTTCGCTCTAGTGTCGAGGCATACACGGCGTTGAGTTCTGCCACTCAACACGCAATGCCTGCAGAATTCTGCAGAAAGTGGGGAACGGAGTGTCTTAACACTACAGCAGGGTAGGCAATTCGAGTTACCTCGAGCACTCGGGAATTATTATATTAAATTCCGTAGCATTCCGAACCACGCAATATGTTGAGGTTGACGGAGGGAAACAGTTTAACTCCATATATACTCTGCTAAGCTGTAAAAAAATTATCTAAGTAGAATTTATATTCTACTTCGGATCACAGGTACGTCCGTCGTATGTAATATAGCCTGTATGTAGTCTTCCTCCATAAACGGTCTATCTAACACACAATCAATTTTTAAAGTTGTTCTTAGCAACGTGAATAAGAATATTTAAGTTCGAATCAGTACATTAGCACGTTCCACCATACAAGCTCTCGAGCTTCATTTTATTTGTATAACTAATACTATTTACAATACATAACTAAATCTGTATAGATTTACCGAGTTATTATTTTATATATATTATTTAAGTGACTCTAAGTGATATGCAATAGTTTATTAATAAATGTGAGAGCGTAGACAAAGAAAAAAAATATTATATTTTGTTGCCTGGTTCAACAAAACCTTGTTTAAATTAAACGTTCCCTAGCACACAACTTAAATGGTGAATGTCAAATGTTAAATGAGTTATAATATAAGAGTTTACTATTTTAAATGTCGGGTTTTAAATTAGCTTCACGCTGTATCCCGCACACAGCAGGGTAGGCAGAGGGAACCTAGTGTTAAGACACTCCGTTCCCCATTTTCTGCCGAATTCTGGAGGCATTGCGTGATGAGTGGCAGAACTCAACGTCGCGCTTTGCCTCGACACCAGAGCGAAGAAATGGAAATATAAATTTAAGTAAATAATTTCATCTACTCGAGTGGGGATCGAACCCACAACCAGCCGGTCTTACAGTCACACTTTGTGCCGCTGCGCCACGACTGGCGTCATCTAAATATTATTTATCTGTCTTTATATATAATACATTATACATTTACACGTACCATTTTGTGAGTAACCCTAATAATAATATTTAGTGAAATTATTTCTTTAGGGATTAGAGTTTCGAACGTGTAATTTATGTGGCGTCGATTGCACTGTACTATAATAGACTCTTCATTATAGAAATGTATTTGAAACGTATTTTAAATTAGTTTCAACAAAATAAAATCCATAAATTAATTCAAATTCATCGACTAGAAATAATATCTATATGCAGTAACTAGTCGCTCGAATATTTTTTTAATATACATGTATTTGTACGCCACAATTGGCGGTTCTATAAGCATGCAGAACTCAGTAATTGGGAGGAATCGTTTGGAACTGATTGTCTTAACACTTGTACGGGATACAGCGTGAAAATAAAAAAAAAAACTATGATGTGCGGGATAAACGGAATAATAATTTTTACTTTCTTTTAAATTAAAATCCGCTGCAAGATTTCGAAATTCGACGATGTGTGGAGTTGGATTTAAGAATTGTCGATTTATTTTTACTTTTCAATTATATTTACGTATCGAGTGAATTTTATTCTAATAATATTAGTTTATTGTATAATTAAAAGTAGGTAAGAGCGTCAGAAGTAGTTTAAGCGCTTGCGAAAACTCAATTAAAAGATTATATACCAAATGTAAATTTTATGATGTTTCATATAGTTACGTTCTAATATATGCAACTAACGAATATACTACTATAATACTTTAAATTAAATTAGCTTCACGCTGTATCCCGCACATAGCAGGGTAGGCAGAGGGAACCTAGTGTTAAGACACTCCGTTCCCCACTTTCTGCCGTATTCTGGAGGCATTGCGTGTTGAGTGGCAGAACTCAACGCCGCACTATAATACTTTAAGTTGTTAATTCAAAATTAAAAACAAATAGGTTGTCTTACGAAATCATGTTTTTAACAATAATTCTATTAATAAATTCAAGCCAGTCGTGGCGCAGTGGCACAAGCATGTGATTGTAAACGTTATATATAAGTTGTTTTGGGTTTGATTCCATTTTACTCGACGAAATGATATGCTATCGAGGTATAGCGCTGCATTGAGCTCCGCTACCGCTCCCTGATATGTGCGAAATACATCGTAAACTTACACAAAATCTTAAATTTATTAAATAATTTATTTTTTTCAAATAGGGTGTACAGGTGTGTACATTTGAATCCATAATAATCGTATATCAGGTCAGACGCGATTACTGGAGCTGCACTTTCCCGGTGTTAATAATAATCATTCGTTCAAGTCTTCTTAAGTTTTTCAAGGTTAAATAACATCGAGGTCAGTTGTGGCGCAGTGGCAGTGGCAAAGTAAAGACTGTAAACGCAACAGTTTGTGGGTTCGATTTCCACTCGAAGAAATGAAATATTAAATATTTTAATTTCTTCGCTTCGCTCTAGAGCAGAGGCAAAGCGCGGCATTGAGTTCCGCCACTCAACACGCCTCTAGAATTTGGCAAAAAATGGGTAACGGATTCTCTCTACCTACCCTGATATATGCGGGATACAGCGTGACACAAAAATTAATAATAAAATAATTTCCTTAAAAAAACTTGACTAAGTGAACAAAACAAATGAAACTCGTTTTCTAACTTAAATCAGTACCGGATACGGCAACAATGAGAAATAATCATTGATCTGCTACGCTGGATTGGCTCACCTATTGCCTACCAGTTACTTCAGCGTCACGTGATATAACCCGGCCAAATCAAAGTGTATGCTTAAACAACAGAATGAATATTCAATAGATGATTCTTGCTCGTGGCTGTATTAACTTTGAATGAAGCAATGGAATCTTGCGAAAAGTCAGCGAGGGGAAAAACGTTACTTAGCACAACCTTACCGCCGGTCTCATTCTGAGTAAGTTACCCGTTTCTTCTCATTTGCATATTGCTTCATACAAGTTATGAGAGTATTGTATTAATCATGTATTCTCTGATTATAGACCAGTATATTACTACATGTTTTTGTATGTCTGTTTGTAGAACTAATGTTTACATGTATGTATGTATGTATAAAGAGAGAAGACGGTCGTGGCGCAGAGGCACAAAGTGTGACTGTAAAATAGACTGGTTGTGGGTTCGATTCCCACTCAAGGAAGTGAAATATTATATTTTCATTTCTTCGCTCTGGTGTCGAGGCAAAGCGCGGCGTTGAGTTCCGTCACTCGGCAGGCAATGCTTCCAGAATGCGGCGGAAAGTGGGGAAAGGAGTGTCTTAACACTAGGTTCCCTCTGCCTATCCTGCTGTTTGCGGGATACAGCGTGAAGCTGATGTATAAGCTGCTGAATAAAGTTGATATTATTCGCAATTACATCTTTCAAGTTAGTAGTGTAAATAATAAGCAAATATTATGCACTGCACTTGTATGTTATGAGCATGTTCCATTTTTTGGGTATGTATTTATTAATAATACTTTTTAGGGTTCCGTACCTTTTAAGGAAAAAGGGAACCCTTATAAGATCACTTCCATAGCCATACGGTAAAAAACAGAACCCTTATAATTTCGTCATGTGCCTCGCCTCGGTCCGTCCGTATGTCACAGTCACTTTACTCGGAGACTATGGGCATTATATGGTTGACATTTTGAAGACAGGTGGATTTTATAAACCGATACTAAATGATGTAGTAAAATTTTGAAAAATCAAATAAGTAAGAGTAGCACATCATATATATATAACTGAAGGACGAAAAAAAATCGAGAGAGCATGCCGCGTGGGGTGTCATTAGATAGGTCTTTCTAAATCGTTTGGTTTAGTAAAGATTTTTACTATGCAAATACTTGAACTGCGAAGAGGTAAATTGTAAAAAAATGCGATTATACAATTAAAAAAAACTTTAAATGCAAAATCAGCTTGAATAAAATTGATTTCGTAAAAAAATTGATAATGGCATAATTGTGATGTTAAAGTAAAATTGAGAACCTCCTTTTTTTGAGTCGGTTAGAATAGAATAATATTATGGCGGTGGCGGAAATTAAGTGTTTTGTTTGCTGCTACGGAATTTTCATAGGCAAGGTCGATTCGATTTTGGCCGGTTTTTATTTAATTAGAATGTTAAGTATATATATCATTTCAACTCTCTTATAGCTTTTGCTAAAAAAATAACGAATTATATTTTATTATTTCATTATTTGAAATATTACATTATCTATATATATATAAAAGGACTTGTGCTGACTGACTGAGGTAAGACGCACGCAGAGCCGTAACCGCTGATGGTAGAAACGTGAAATTTGGGCAGATGTTTATTTTCATATTCTGGACATCCACTAAGAAGGAAATTTGAAAAATTTTAACCTTAAAGGGATGAAATAGGGGTTGAAACTTTGTATGGAATTTTTTTTTAATCTGTATCGATTTTTATAAAATTTGAAATTCAGACTCTTAAAAATATTTCATTGAACACGTGTTTCATGGTTTTTAAGAATTCACCCCCTAAGGGTGCAAATAAGGGGTTGAAAGTTTATATGGAAAAATCTTTAAAACGCCACCGATTTTTATAAGAAATTAAATTCAGACTGTTAAAAATATTTTATAGAACACGTGTTTCGTAGTTTTTTTAGAATTCACCCCTAAGGGTGCAAATAAGCGGGCGAAGCCGCGCGAGCCCACTAGTGTTCATATAATCATTAAAAAGATCATTCAACTCGTCACATAAAAGATGCAAGGTGAGTTCCGTTCTTTTGTTTGTAGTTTTTATCTCTTCATCGTGAATGCAATTAACTTGTCAATACTTATCGTAGGTTGATTGGCCTTTAGTCACTTCCGAATATGTTTAACGTATGACCTCTATTGGGAGAGTTTAAGTTTTTAGGAAATAGTTTAAATAAAAATTATTTTAAAAAATAAATAAATAAATAAAATTATTTTGTCTATCTTATATAGATTAGGTTTATTTAAAAAAAACTCACGTCCTTGCAGATTTCATTAAATTATTTTGTATATTTAATACACAAGAATTGCATGAAACATTTGTAGCAATCAACATTGGTAAAAAATTTTTCGTTTTTCAAAATTTATCTATGCAAGAATTCTATCTCAAAGAGGAAGTTGTTGTGACTTGTTTGAAAGTTATGTTATAATAATATCATAATTAGAAAAAAAATGCTATTAAATTATTATTTACCATTAATATATGCATTACAGAGTTTCTTCATACAGAGTACTTAAACGTACATACATTGGTCAGTTCCTGTAATATTATTTTTGTATTAGTCTTAAGCTAGGCTGAGAAATGAATGCGATTGAAACATGAATATACTTATCAGTATCTCTAAATAACAACAATAATAGATTACTTCAAAAACAGTCTTCTCTTTTTTCATGTTTATACGTTCTATATTTAATGACTTTGTTTGAGTGGAAAATATAGTTAAGAAAATCTTTGAGCTGTTTGATCGTTTGTAAGGATGAAGATGCTTAGAAATAACTATAGTCTTTTGGGCTTAGACAAAATGTAAACAAGGAAAACAAAGCTAGTTAGCTGGATGGGAAGCTGTATCCTTCTTATGTAGTATTGACTAAAAGTCTGACTCCTTGATAAAAATGCTTATAAATAGACGAATGTTACAAAATCCTTTCATTTATATGCAAATAAAATATATTTATATTTATAACTAAATTAGAAATATAAAATAATTAAATAATTTTTATACTATATATTATTAGTATTAAAATGTGTTCAAAGTTTGAGAATAAGGTGCTTTATGGGGCTTTAAAATAAAAAAAAAATATTAACAGTCGAGACCTATAAGTAATTCTCTAATCAATAAAATCTTTACCAGGAACCCCGCATAATTTAAAGAGGTCCCGACTGTTAATCCTTATAAACTATTGGGCTTGTTTATTTTCTTTTTAGTTTTATGCAGTCGGGGTTTTTGTTTTTACAAATATTTTTTTATGTTTATTTTCACTTCAAATTACAAAGTAAAGTTTAGTATAATTATTTTATCAATATTATTTCCATAGCAACCTCAGCTTTAAACACTTTGTGCACGACCTTCACATAAAATAGCAGTTCTTTTGAATGAAACTACATTAACAGTTAAACTTCCTGGTACTTCCGGAACCTCTTCCTTGTTTATAATTATATTCATACTCATTTTTTTATATTATACCTATTACCATAAAATATCTATTAATTGTAAAATTATCAAGCATCTTAGATTAGAATGTTATATGTCTATATAATCTAATTTTATATAGTGTGAATAATTATTGTGTGAATTAAATTAAACTTAAACTACTATGACTAGAACTCTCAATAAAAAAGATATTATTAATACAGAAATATTTAAATGACATTAGTTAACAGTTTTTGGAGTAAATGGATATTATGAATATTGTAAAAAGCATTTTTCATTTATTGAGGTCGTGGTGGTGTTGTGGAGTCTGACTAAAAGCGATGATTGTAAGTTTGATTTCCAATTCGGAGAATGAATTATTTTCATTGCGCAGTGCCAGATGAAAAGGACCCTAGATGAAAAGGACCCTATGTGAAAAAGTGACTCTGAAAAACGATTTGAATAAATCCATGACCTAATTTTTTACTACGAGGCCAGTCGTGGCGCAGCGGCACAAGGTGTGACTGTAAAACCGACTGGTTGTGGGTTCGATCCCCACTCGAGGAGATGAAATATTTACTTACATTTATATTTCCATTTCTTCGCTCTGGTGTCGAGGTTAAGCGCGGCGTTGAGTTCTGCCACTCAACACGCAATGCCTCCAGAATTCAACAGAAAGTGGGGAATGGAGTGTCTTAACACTAGGTTCCCTCTGTCTACCTTGCTGTGTGCGGGATACAGCGTGAAGCTAATTTAATTTAAATTAAATTAATTTTTTACTAACGACTGATTAATCAAATTCGTAGTATTAGAAGAAAAGAAATTGTTCTGTTGTGATATTGTGAATTATATTTTGTTATCTACGTAACTTGAGGTAATAATGTGTTAGATTTTCAAGTTTTAGGCTAATCGCTCGTCTAGCCTTCATTGTGACTGAGAGGTCAAAAGTATCAAAGTAAATTAACCTCAGCGCTACAATCATAGGTTATCTTATGTTTATAATGATAAATAAAGATATAATGATGAGATTAAAATTTATGTTATTTATGGAGTTTTTATGTAAAAATATAAGCGTCGTGATATGCTACCTGTAGAAGTTAAAGTAGAATTTTAAGTGTCGATAGTTTCAAAGATGTGAGAAGTAATAAAAA
This sequence comes from Heliconius erato x Heliconius himera, assembly GCA_013421005.1. Taxonomy (NCBI): domain Eukaryota; kingdom Metazoa; phylum Arthropoda; class Insecta; order Lepidoptera; family Nymphalidae; genus Heliconius; species Heliconius erato x Heliconius himera. The sequence continues at coordinate 25,000 of JAATLQ010024658.1, forward strand.
ATGTTTTTAAATATTTTTTGAAAAAAAATGTATGACACTTGAATATACTAATATGTTATATTATCGTGTGATTAATTTTGGTTGGGTTTAATTATATAAAATTTATAATTTTTATTCTTTGGTAAGTATAAGATAAATCTATATAGAATAAAAATAATTTTTAGCAAAAAATCCGACTTCAAAAAACGAATTAACAAGTAAAAATTAATTTTACATAAAGTAAACCATACTTTGATTTTGTTATGATCATAATAATTAAAAAAAAAAAGATTTTATACTTGTCCAATTTCAACTTGTTTAATTTTAACCGGATTCCATTATCAAAATGTAACCAAACTTTCACCAAATTATTCTTGAAGTGTCCTTTCCAATAAAAAAGAATCAATGGAATCGGTTGGCGTGATACTGAGTTATTCGTCATTTTGTCTCGCACATACCTAATGCAAATTTAAGATTTATGTGATTTTCTCATAAATACTATTGTCAGAAATGGACTAAAAAAAGGGACCACGCGGGAAGCTTTCAAATAAAAAAAATCATCAAAATCGGTTCACCCAGTAAATTAGGTTAGGTTCTGAGGTAACAAACAAAAAAAATAGTCGAATTGATAACCTCTTTCTTAACATAAAAAAAATAGTCGAATTGATAACCTCTTCATTTTCTTACAGAAGTCGGTAAACAAAAATTTTAATATTTAATTGTTATGCATTTATTAAAAATATTTTTATTTCAATCTCTCTGGGCATAGAAAATAATTCTTAATTGTTGTAATGAAACTGAAAATCATTTTATCATGACTTGTTACATACGTCATATGGCGAATTCTCCGTATCAATTATTTTGTTTGCAGATATTTCTATTTTATTGGAATAAGATTTTCAACAAAATGTTTAACACTTTACCAAAAACTTTACCAATGTATCATACAAAATTCAACATAGGTATTATTTTAAATTTATATTTACTTGTGTAATTTGTTTTGTTCGCACGGAGCTAAGGGGTCTAAAAGTCACTGTATGCTTGGTGGTAAAACTTAACTGTTTGTTTAGGAAGTACGAGTACCTTCCCTGGTGAACAGGTGATCAATTTTATATTCATAAATAGGTATTAACGAATGTAAAATTTGACATAATCTTTGAATTTATAATGATTGAGTGTAAAATAAAATCATTCCAATTAAGTCTTAATAACATTTATTATCACCTATCAACTATTGGGCTTGTTTTTTTTTATTTTTTAGTTATATGCAGTCGGGGTTGTTTATTTTTATATATATTTTTTTTATTTTTCACTTTTTTGTTAGGATTCATTATGGTAATGATAATCAGGATATACCTTTTTAAAATCCTCGTATTGAGTTCTTGAATTTGATACCCATATTTTGGTATTCGAAACGATTTTTTTTTCACTAAGTCCAATGGCGTCCCACAGCCGCTATGATTGTTTTTTTAACGTCACCTATCTAAGAACTCTTGGGCTGCTAATACGTATCTAACAATACCTCAAATAAGTAAATCTGTTCGGGGGTTCTGGAGATAAGAGGTAATAAAATACGCGCGAAAAAAAGTATTGATGTTAATCATTTTCTTTTTAGTTTTATGCAGTCGGGGTTTTTGTTTTTATAAATATTTTTTTTTTTAAATAAATTTACATCGACAAAATTACTACAAAATAATTTTATTATTAAATTGGCTGAAATTTTTGTTTTTAATTTATGAAAATTGTGTTTGTAATTATAATGTTATAAACAGTCGTAAATAATTAAGATAAGTAAATAAATAATTGTGTATAGTTCTAGCGGGCGAAGCACTAGTTAAGATATAATACTTGTTAACGTGATATTTTTATATTTTTGTATTTTTAGGGTTCCGTTTTTTAAAAAAAAAGGAACTCTTTTAGTTTAAGTGAGGTATCAGATGAAAGGGCTCTGGCTAAGCTAAGCTTGAATTTCAGAAAAACCTCAAGATCTCCTATTTTTATACGGAACTCTTGGTGGACAAGCCCGACTCGAACTTGTTCGGTTTTTACTTCAATTGTAACTACCTATGTATAATTATTTAAGTATGATTAAATAGCGTGCTTTATTGTGTAATATGTGAGGAAGGAAGTATATATATGTAGTATTATGCGGTAATGTCGATCACGCGGCCTTACCTAAGACTACCTACGTTACAGAATGTAATACTCAATGGTCACTTAACGTAGAATAATTGTAATGATGTATTTACTACAAGACAAGAAGCGAACTCACTTTCGTTTGATTCATAAGATCTCCACGTACCGTATTATAAGCTAGGCTCCCATGTGGCTTCGCCCGCTTGAACTATACTTTTATTTATTTAATATTAATTATTTAAATGTATTTAGATCTACAAAGCCTATATGTTGAGTCTTAGCCCCCCCTATCTTTCAGTGAAAATATCATAAAAATCCATTCATGCGTGCGGTAACAGAAAGATAGACAGACAAAAGTTTTAAAATTGGTTGATTATGTTTTAGTATAATGTAAATAACTATCTCTATATATAATAAGACAGTAAAAATATTTTGTCTGTACATTTAGTAATTTTTACTGAAATGGATAGAGGGACACTTAAAAATAATAATAGAAAGCTAAAAGTTTTTTTTTGAATTTCTTGTCTGTCTGTCGACATAGTTCATCAAAATCGGTTCATTAAAAAAAAAGTTATCGTCATTTGAAAGAAGTCGTAATTAATTCAACACAGAGATAAAGAACGATCTTGAAAGAAATATCAAGTAAATACAAAGATTTTTTGGTTGGTTCGTTCATATAATATATGTAACTAATTTAAAAACTGTACAGGAGTTAATATGCAATTTTTACAGTTATTTTACAAAGAATATTATGAATCAATCAAATAACATTTAAGGCTGTTTCTGAATGAGTAAATTAAATTAATCACTGACATCAGCACATTTAACAGAGTATATTATATAGGTAAAAATAACATAAAGTTATAAAACTATATACGTAATAAATAATTAGCTTTATGTATATTTTATAAATATCAAATATCAACATTGTCAATCAATTCTGCTTATTAAATCAATAATCATGTATTTTAAGCGGGCAAAGCCGTGGGCAAGCTGCTAGTCTTATATAAAACAAAAAAATTAAAATGAGAGCCAAGTAAAATATTAAGTAATACGTCGTTCTTGCTTTCACTGACAAAAGAATGGGAGATCTACATATATATATGGGTGCCGAGTTCTATGTTCAATAAATTTTATAATTTATGTACCTTATAATTATTTATTAATTTCATTTTATATCTGTATATAAAATAAATATTTGCTAAGAATAGTTTTGAAATTTATATATTTTATATTATGATTATTACAGAACAGTATCAAATAATATAATATAGGTCAAGTAGTATGTTACTACACGAACAGAATATAAATAAACAGAATATATATAATAAAAAATAAAAAAAATAACCAAAAAACCGACTGTATTAAAATTTAAAGAGAAAATAACAAGCTCAATAGTTCATTCGAATTAACAGTAAATTTTATTTGAAGAGAGCAGAAGAGTTAAAAAGTTTTGAGAGAATTTTATTTTATTTAGAGCGCCTAGTCGGTTTCCAAGAGGCGCGGGTTCGAGTCCCGCTACGTTCAAATTTTTATACGTTTTCTAAATAAGTATTTTTTCTCTGAAGTGTGGAATAACACTTTAAAAATGTTAAAAATATAACAATGTAATTATTTGAACTAAATAATATATTTCTTGCATACATATACAGTATATACAATATTACATAGATATCCGCCTAAAATGAAATGCATATATCAGCAAAATATATAGATATTAAATAATAAACTTAAAGGATTTAAGCATTTGTTTTAGTATGGTACTTATTAAAAACGTTACTTGGCAGTCACACTAAATGTATTTATTTCTGACATTTGCCTAAGTTTCTTGTAACTGGTTTCTCGGTTAAACCGGCTTATACAAATCAGCACCTACCACTATACTATACTTATTATTATATATTTTTTATTGTTTTGTATGTAATGCAATAACCTCAAATTTACCATTTGAAGTTACGTTTTACATGTATGTATTTCCTTTATTATGGAGGGATCGCAGGGAGAAGACAGTGATCAGCTATTCTGTTCTTACTTCTTAGATTACCGCATGTTTAAAGATACTACTAGATTCGGATTTGCCTTTGTAACCGACTTCTGTAAAAGGAGGACTGTAAAATTGAGTTGACTTAGGAGATTTTTTCTGTGCTCCAAGAGACTACAGGGTATTTGATGACAGAATATTTGATATTAATTAGCTTAATACCTATTACCATGATATTAACAGACGGACAGACGGGCCGCAAAGTGATTTTGTACAATTTCCGCTTCTTTCCTTTTGAGGTACGAAACCCTAAAAAGTATTTAATTCTTCAATATTAAACTTCAAAACAAAAATTAAATCTTGTCAGTTGAAGAAATCGAAAACGCATTACGTAAACGGAAAGTAAGGAGGTCCCAGTGTTGCGTAAACTTGTGCTACCGGTCAGGATTGTTGTCACGTGCATAATATATATATAGTCGTAAGTGTAAAGTAATATATGCTCGTGCAATATTTGTTCTTAATTAGGTTGACCTGATTTTTCTTTTCATTGTTTATAAAAAACCCAATTTGTACTTTGTTTATTAAAGGGAACCTTTATGTACCTTTATGTAACCTGTATGTTAAATACAGGAATATATGTAACTATTTCACTAAAGCGTTCAAAATCGTTAATTGTTTTAAAAGCCCGCTTGTACTATAGAATTATTTATTTTATCGTCTGAATTATTTTAATGATTTTATAACATTATTATTTTAAAGACAAAATCCATTTGTTGAGGACTAAAGTTTCTGCCAATTCTATAAGAAAGATATTTTTAGCAATACAACAAGCCACATGCAATCCATTATATTGACATACATAGCTTATTATTTATATTTTATTATTTATTTATAAAGCGATTTCAACAAAATTAATACAAAATCTTAAGGTTAGTTTGCTCGAATACAATAGTGCATTTTAATCAGTTAGGCAATTTCTGAGATTAGCCTGCGCAAACGCACAGACAAAATTTTTTAAAAACCATTGTTTTGGGTTATATTACATTTACATTAAACGCCCCTATGTGCAGAACGCGTTACAATTTTATTATATGTATAGATTAGAAACCGAAAGTAAAAATAAAGTCACGCAAAATCCATTGAAATAATCCTTTATGCAATATGTTATTTGACGCATCGAAGATGGCGCCGCGGATACGTGCTCCAAGTTTTAATAGTGACCTGCATTTAGTTTATTTCTTAAGGCATGTTAGTGACCTGGTATTTCGATTTGGTTCTTTTGGGATATATTTTACATGAAGTGATATATTAGAGGCCAGTCATGGCGCAGGGGCACATGTGAATGTAAAATCGACTGGTTGTGTATTCGATCCCCACTTGAGGAAATGAAATTTTTCATTTTTTCGTTCTGGTGTTTGGGCAAAGAGCGGCTTTGAGTTCCAATATTCAACACGCAACGCCTCCAGAACTTTTAAAAATTTTAAATAGCTCTTATTCACTAAGTAGAGTCAGTAATTTATACGAGTTTGATTATAATCTTTAACTTGATCATTTTAAAATATGTTAAAATTTAACTACTTATTATTGCGCCATTATGTCGCAGTGGAACAACGTCTGACTGTAAATGCGATGGTTGTATGTTCGGGAAAATTAATTATCTTTATGTCTTCACTCTGGTAAGCGTAGCGCGACGTTGAGTTTCGGCACTCAACCTACATTTTCTTGAAAATTTAATGAGAAGTGGGGAACGGAGTGTCTTAATACTGTGTTTCCTTTATCTTTACTACCCTGCGATTTATAAAAAAGTGTTGGTTTGTTTTTATATTTATACAAAAAAAACATTTCATACACAATATACAGAAATGTTTGTTTTTTTTAGTCTTGCTTTTTTACTCGTAGTTTTAAAATAATATATATATATATATATATTAAAAAATAAATAAAAATAAATTAACTTCACGCTGTATCCCGCACACAGCAGGGTAGGCAGAGGGAACCTAGTGTTAAGACACTCCGTTCCCCACTTTCTGCCGAATTCTGGAGGCATTGCGTGTTGAGTGGCAGAACTCAACGCCGCGCTTAACCTCGACACCAGAGCGAAGAAATGGAAATATAAATTTTAAATAAATATTTCATCTCCTCGAGTGGGGATCGAACCCACAACCAGTCGGTTTTGCAGTCACACCTCGTGCCGCTGCGCCACGACCGGCCTCAATATTAATATATATATATATATATTAAGGTTGTAAAATTCTTATGATATTAAAAAAATATAAATTGTGTAAATATATACATAGTAATATTATTGCAATAATTGTGCTTATTAAAAAGGGATATATATATAAAGCACGCATAAAAAGAATATAAAAGACGTCTCAGGTATTTTAATTAGAAGAACATACGTACTTAGTAACTAATGGACATTTATAAAACTATAATTTTCCACGCCGTTGCATCCTAATCTAATATGCGTATTAATAATTTAATATTTAAATCAATATCCAGATATCCTGATTAAGTACACACGCGTAACGTACATCTGTTGATTATAAATGAATAACATTATATAATAACATATTAACATTTGTTTTTTTTTATATTAACAATTGTCGTGGCGCAGGGACACAAAGTGTGACTGTAAATGCGACTGGTTGTGGGTTCGATCCCCACTCGTGGAGATGAAATATTTATTTAAATTTATATTTTCATTTCTTCGTTATAGTGTCGAGGCAAAGCGCGGTTCCGTACCTCTTGGGGAAAAAGGGAACCCATATAAGGCCACTCTGTTGTCCGTCCGTCCGTCTGTCTGTTTGTCTGTCAAAAGCACTTATCTCAGGAACGCTTGGAGACATCGAGTTGAAATTTAAACCATATATTTAAATCTACGGTCCCAGGATTTCACGATATCACGTATTTCGACAATTTAAAGAGAATCAAATTAAATCAAATTAATAGGGTACTGCAGGTTGACTTTGAAATATGAAAATTGGCTGTAGAATATGAAAAGTAGTAGTAGCACTAGTTCAGGAAATAAGTAAAAAATGTAAAGTTTATGTTTAAATTTCTTTGGACTTCTAAATATCTTATAATACTCAGTTTGAACCTTAATTTGTAAAGGAAATTTAAAAACTTTAAACGCGTTATATAAGTACATAATAAATTACCTACGAAGGGTTTTGTTTGTGTCGGTTTAATATATTTATAGAAGACTATTATGCAATAGGTTTAAACCATTCTTTGATAGACATCTTTTAAATATGCCTGTATATACTCGCGTATGTGATACGCGATAAGGAAGTCTTAATGCTTGTGCATCTAATGATTTAACTGCATAACGCTGTAGATGTAGATTCATTAAACAAATATTTTAATAATATAAAGCTGTAATCTATTATTATTATTTAATGTCTTTAATAAAATCTTGGCTACTCAACACGCACTATCACGAGTTGAGACGGAAAGCGGTGGATGGAGTCTTTTGACACTAGGTTTTCTCTGCCTACCTTATTAAGGTCTTAGGCTTAGGTATAGTAAAAAAAGATAGAATTAAAGGTCAACATTTAAAGATTTATTAATAAATCAACTAATACTTAGTAGTAGGTAGAGTATGTACCAGATTAATAAATATCATATTTATCACTGTTTTATTTTAAACACCTGAATACTTAAAGATGATCAGAGATATCAATACCTATAAGATAAGACGTAATAATCTTAATAGTCAGTATAAATTAAAATATTTTAACAATTATGTTGGTGCTATGTATTCATAAAAATCTCGTTAATGATGGAAAGCACGATGATGTATATATATATATATATATATATATATATATATATATATATATATATATATATATATATGCACACTTATTATTTTATTATCTTTGGAAAAATTAAAAAAACGATATAATAATAAAAAAATATGTATTCCAATTATCGCAACAGTCACTGGGCCACAATAGCCTCTAGTACTCTACCAGTGTATATTATATGAATACATTTATATTTATACATATATAGTGAATTTGATATATTTCCTGTAAGCATTTGAATTATTAATAATTACTAATATCGTATAAATCTTCAATAATATTCTTCATTCATGTTACACGTTAATAAATAGATATTGTGGATTACCGAGAAATATGATATTTTTTCCTTGTTACAAAGAAATAACTATAGCATCACTTTATAGGTAAACTTTTTTTGATTAATCACTTTAAGAAGCATGAGGCCGGTCGTGGCGCCGGGACACAAGCGCGCCACTGTAAACGCGACAGGCTGTGGGTTCGATTCCCACATTCCCATATATGAAATTATTTTTAGTGCTTGCTTTTCTTCATTTGAAAGTATCATTTACATTATAAGAAAGATTTTTTTCTTGTAAATACAATTTAGCTAGTTTTTGTTATTTTTAGTAGAAATTGAGTAGACAGTGTTCTGTATAAAATATATATATATATATATATATATATATATATATATATATATATATATATATATATATATATATATATATATAATTATGATGCTTCTGATACTGCTTCAAAAATAATATTTTTTCTAAGCACATTAATTTAATATAAAGAAAATATAATGAAATATTTAGCAACTTTAGTAGTATTTGACCCCGTTCTAAATACCCTCGTCTCGTCGTCATAATATTTTTTACCAGAATACAGCGAAACAAAAAGGAGGACGGAGGATGATATGATTTTGACCTGTATATGTGTATGTATGTATGTGACTATGGATGTTCATCTATTCCCTCATAATTTCTAACCTACTTATAACGTATGTAATTTAAGTGCTGTAAATAAGGAATACAATAATATTAGGAGAATTTTGATAGTAGTATATATATTTTCATATTTTATTGTTATAAGTATAATAGTAAATAAACTTAAAATGTATGTGGATTGTTTTAAAAAATGTTCATACATATAACATATAAACATATGTAATTAGGCTATTATATAACAGTTAAAGTTTTTTTAAAATTAAATATATTATACACGATCAAAGCACTGATCGTAGATAAGCCTGATGTTAAATATAACTTTAGAGAAGGGAATATTTGAAACTTTTATAAATATTTTGTTAATTATTTTCTTACAAATATTCGCCTATTGAGAGTTTCTTAATTTTACTTGTTTGAATAGTCGAAAAAAGCTACGTTTGTTTCTCAAGCGGGCTAGTGTCCGGTTGATGATATAATCACTCTAAGCGTCTCTTATGTTGAATTACTATTATGCAGTAATGACTTTACGTAATGGCTAACGAAAACTAGTCATTTTTACATTTTAAGAAATCTAGGTGTTATCACGTCTTACAAATTTCATAAGTCAACGGATATGCTTGTGACAAATTGGAATAGTGTAATAGCATCGGTTTCAGGTTAAGTTTCCGTACAAATTTAACATTATATAAATTGAAATTGATTCTAAATGTCTATAGTTGACAGGTTGCAGCATTATGTAATATATTTTTTTTTCAAATAGCACCTACTCACATTTAAGTAAAAAAATAATTAAATACAGTACGTATGTCTGTGTATATCTAGAAAATTTCAAAAGATAGAGACAAAAATAGAGATAAATATGTTGTAGTAATATAAATGTAATATATACATATATTTTCTTATCTATCTTACAATAATTTCCTTATTAACATTTATAATAATCTAGCTGTAATACAACGCAGAAACAAAAACATTTATAATATTGTTAATATTATGAAAATAGGTTAAAAATTTAAAGATTAGACAATGGAAGTTGACAAAAGCCGTAAGTTACTCGACGAACTTATCAACTCTCCCCCACTGTGTCTAAGATGAATATAAATATTCGTGTAAGGTTACACTATCGAGGTCGATACAACATTTTGTGACTATAGAATATGTTTTCTTATTTTCACAAACGTTAAGATTAATAAATAAATTTTCATTCAAAATTGGAGAATATGGCTGACATTGTCCTAGATAGTTATAAAAAAAATAACATTTGTAGTAACTCAATTAACTTTTTGATGCAAAATGATAATTATATTATTATATTCACTTACGTTTTATGGAATCCCATATTGTCGCTCCAATTTACGACGAACTATATCACTTTTAAAATTTATAAATCAATCATCAGAAACAAAAAAAAACAAAACTGAGAACTGGCTTAAAATCACAATTTATTTTAATCGTTGTTTTATATGGGTTGTCGCGTTCGGAGCGAGCGCGCGCCGTTCTTTGTGAACGTGCTGGCTCGTCGACTGCCGCGGAGTGAAGCTGGATGCAGCCTTTGCCTGTCAGTAGTCTGTACTGCCGTCTGAGAGAGAAAGTTGGTTATCAAACTTGGCGGTTACGTTTTACGATGACGCTATCTTCCCCGATTGCGTATACGGTGACAAGTAAAATTTTCGCGTCCTCAGATTAGCGAGTGCGCCACTGACACGGTGAACGGACACCATTTAAATATCCTACTTTTGTTTTGTATATAAACATGATGTAAAAAAAATATTAAAAATTAGCTTCGCTGTATCCCGCACACAGCAGGGTAGGCAGAGGGAACCTAGTGTTAAGACACTCCGTTTCCCACTTTCTGCCGAATTCTGGAGGCATTGCGTGTTGAGTGGCAGAACTCAACGCCGCGCTTAACCTCGACACCAGAGCGAAGAAATGGAAATATAAATTTAAGTAAATATTTCATCTCCTCGAGTGGGGATCGAACCCACAACCAGTCGGTTTTGCAGTCACACCTCGTGCCGCTGCG
>JAATLQ010024663.1:2762-17678 GCA_013421005.1 Heliconius erato x Heliconius himera
AGATGTATTTTGCTCGTCTTTGTGGCATAGAGAGGAGCAAAAGCTCCAGTGTCCGTCCGACTGTTTTGGACAACCGTCTCGTATGCAATCAAACGCTGTCTCTTTGCGCCACCGCGACTATGACGCGACGGTGGCTGCTAAGTCAACGCCATTTATAGAGTTGTTTTATAAGATAAAAATACTCATTCTATAATCTAAGTGGAAGACATCATGATGTGATTAATGATTTATAAATGTGTTATAAAACATTACACCAAAATTAACTTTTAAAATGTTGACACCATATTATAGCAGAGTGTAATATAAGCGAATAAAATGTACCCCAGACTATAATCACATTTTTAAAAGTAATGGTATAAGTGGCAATAACAATATAACATCTCGGCGTCTTTCCAAATGACCTTACAGGAGTAGGTACTTGCGCCCTCGAGTTACTTTGATGTACTTATTTGAACTTTAGCTTTCCATAGTTCTTGATATTCTTGAACTTTTAATACAAATGTACTTTATAATTTATTTGTACTACAAGAGTCATTTCTGTGAGCAACTTTTTCATAACACAAATATTGCGTGACCTAGTCTTGCATAAAACATCCATAATAAATTTGTTAAGAAAGAAAGTATTCGGCTATATATCTTGTCATATCCCACATTGAACCGGGACAAAAGGAAAGATTTCGACACGGTTACAGTCGACGAGGAAAATTTCAAAGAAGGAAAAAAGCTTACCAGAAATGAAATTACATCCTTTGGGATGCGTTTGTTTGAGAATGTTTTAAAGTATATTATTTTCTGTTTTGCTTTGCTAGTAGAATGTGTCGAAACTTTACAATTTTTTTCAGCTTCACTTTTTATCGCGCGTATAATTACAACTAGTGTCAAACACTCTTTTCTCTGCTTTTCAAAGTTGACACATTGAGTGTTGAGTGGAGAAATGGAACGTCACAATTGACTTCACCAGAGCAGGGAAGAAGGAATTCATTGTACCCAGTGTAAATATAACCTACATTCGTATAAAAGCAACGGTAGTATAACAGTTGAACTTTGATCATTTTAACAAAAAAAATATTTATGTATATATATATTAATTATGCAGATATTTTTTTTCTATCATCATAATTTAAATAATACGCTGTATCAAATAGTACACTACCGTTAGCTTTGTAGCAATGTACTTTTTTTACAATAAATTCAGATTACTCTTACTTAGCAATCGTTGGGTTTTGTATTAGACTCTATTTGTACTCTTCCTACCCTCAAAAAATGACATAGTACATATTTAACGGAGTACCAATCTCATGCTAACTGATAATTTCTTTTGAAATGACATAGAGTTAACAAGATTCTTTATAAAATTCAATTCCACAATTTAACTTTAAAGTACTGCTAAGTTAACCTCTTGGCGTTTCCGCTCACTGTCGACGAATACCTAATTAAAGAAAGTAACTAGACTATATGAAAAACTGTCATAAACTTGAAAACTTAGCATCATTTTATCAAATAGTGTAAACAAAAAAAACTTGAAATTGATTGCTAAAAGTTGAAGTTCAGTATTATTTTTACATTCTGATTTGTTAATAAAAAAAACATTTCATATTTTTAAAATTAAATATCAATATATTTATTTTTATTTTCATTACTCAAATGAAAATATATGAAAAAAAAGTTCAGTGTATTTTCACTTCTGAATTTTAAGCTAATCTGCTATTTAACTCTAATAGAAACCAAAAACAATGTGTAATACACTACTCCATACTCTAATATTTAATAGTAATGCCCATTACATAATAAATTTTAAAAACATTAAAATATTTAAAAAAATACAACCCTAACTATCTCGTGACATTGTTTTATAATTTGACGCGGCTACAAGTAATGTTCCAGCAATAATCATTTAAAGTATAATATTTGTCAGCTTAGCTATGTTACCTTCATAATACGTGACTTTCAGAACATGAAGCCTACTTCGATACTTTGTGAGGAAATTGATTTTGTAAAGGTAATATTATACACTAGCGACCCGCTCGCGGCTTCGCCCGCTTATACCACAGAATGATTTACTTAACACACTGAATTATGTTCGTGTTTTGATATACCTATTATTTACCGATATACCGATTTTTTATGAGAAAGTTATTAAAACTATAGGTCGCATTTTTGTACCTCCCATAAGAATTTTTAATTGAATGTTTGAAATAAAAACATAACTTATTGATACAATAAAATCCTAACTCATCGGTGTCTGTACATAGAAAATATTACAATTAACAATGTAATAAAACTTGGTCAGTTGGTCTGTTTGTCTGTGCGTTTCTTCACGATCTCAGAAACTGCTTAACCGATTTAAATACTTTTTTGTTTGTATTTTGACAAACTGTCCTTAAATATTGAGTATTAATTTTATTCAGCTTCACGCTGTATCCCGCACACAGCTGGTTAGGCAGAGGGAACCTAGTGTTAAGACACTCCGTTCCCCACTTTCTGCCAAATTCTGGAGGCATTGCGTGTTGAGTGGCAAAACTCAACGCCTTGCTTAACCTCGACACCAGAGCGAAGAAATGGAAATATAAATTTAAGTAAATACTTCATCTCCTCGAGTAGGGATCGAACCCACAACCAGCCGGTTTTACAGTCACACTTCGTGCCGCTGCGCCACGATTGGCCTCAACTGGATTGGACTTTATTTTAATCGGTTTACACAAAGTTAAAACCAGATCCACGCTTTATCCCGCCTTTAGCAGGGCAACTTTGTGTTAAGATATTGCTTGTAATGTGTGACTGATGTGCGAAAGGAAAATATTATTAAACGAAATGAAAATATTATTAAATAATAATTCAATCCTCCAAGTGGGGATCGGACCCACACCAGTCGCGTTACAGTCACAATTTTGTGCCCCTGTGCCGCGACGGCCTTTAACAAAGAGGAGAAGAGAAGCGTCAGCGCTCCATTTACGGTAACAGTGTATAGGATAAAATATTTTAAACCGGTATGGGTTTAAAATATTTTACCCTCTAAAGAAATTAAGCAAGATACATCAACAGTGAAGACGTAGACTATATTTCTTGTAACGCGGTTACGCATGGATACCAATAACGTAAACACATACTACCATAAAAATACTACTAAAATCTTTAGAAATTTGAACTTTGCCGCCAATATCTACGACTCGATTTCGGAATGAGGCGTATGCGGCGGTTTCCCTTTGATAGGTTTATGTGTGCGTGCGTCGTTCTCGACAAATTATATTTTGTTTTACAACGATAATTTTATTATTTATTTTGTTTGAAAAAATAACTTTTTTATTTTTGGGTTTTTTATAGAGTAGTTAAAACTGTTGTTTCATTTAAAATGTTACTGACAAAAAACTCTGTATAATTGAGCATATTTAATATTTATAGTATTTTTTTGATTAATAGATACCAATAGTTATTACAACACTTGCGAAGAAAGCATATTTTAGGCAATTTTTAATTCTTATACCTTTTGAAAAACTACTAATATTCTTATAGTTCATAAATTATTTTTTCAAATTCAAAAATAGTCTATGTTTTTTATTATAATGGCAGGAAAATATTTAAAATGTTCAAATTACACTATAATAGGTACCAAATAGTATTGACATTGTAGTGTTGATAGGAATTGAAAATAGATATACTACAGGAGGATACCTTCATATGCACTGTTTAAACCTGTTTTTATGATATAATGTAGAATAATATATTCTATAGAGGAATCACACATTCTTTTTATTCTTTAACTATAACACGTAAATACATTTTTTAGAGGTTACTAAGATGGCAGCTCTGTTCTCGTATTTACGGCCCTGATGTATCAATATAAATAATAGAAATATAAAATACTGGAAAAAAAGGAAAAACGCAATTATATTGCATTTTTTCTTTTTTTCATACTTGAAACGTATTAATAAATTTACATACAATTCATTTGTTTTGAGTATAACATTAAGTTTAATCAGCTTCACGCTATTTTAACAGATGACATTAATATATTTGATACATCCTTAACATGAATATATAATGTATTTTTTAAATATATAGACTTGAGAAAGTTCTCTTGAGAAATATATCTACTGTAAATGAATGCAACGTATATATAACGCCAATGATTAAAATGTACTGACATCACCGCCTCATCTAAACACAATATAAAGTTTTATAAACTATGAACTCACAATCAGAATTTACTTTCCAAATACATATACAGTAATACCCCGAACTTACGCGGTAGGTGGGGCCGAGCGATTGCCGTGTAAGTCGAATTCGCGTAAGTCGGTGTTCAACTTTGCATAAAAAGTTTCTTTAATCAGGACCAGAGTTAAAAAAAAAACATAAATTAGAAGAAAAATGTTGAATAAAGTGTAGGATAATAAAAAAAAATACATTGTTATGAATAAAGTAACCTAAACCGGAGTTATTTTGATATCGAAGGCTTCATATATTCTAACAATGTTGCCTGCCGAGTTCAATTTTTCTTCTTTTTCAATTCACAAATTTTCATTTTTACTTCAAAGTCTTTAATTAAGTTTACACTCCAAAGACAGTGTTTTTCTTTTCTTGTTATGCTCAAATGACTAATTTTTCGTTCTTTTAGACGACATAATTAGAGATTATAATATAAAACAATTTCACGCGGAACATGTTTAAACCTGTCGCTGAACATTGAGTGGACAGAGCGAGAGAGCCGATGCGCGGCAATCAAAATAACAAATCGCGTATCTCCGAATTCGCATAAAACGGGGTAGCGTAAGTCGGGAGCGATGAAATGGAAATATAAATTTAAATAAATATTTAATTTCCTCAAGTGGGAATAGAACCCATAACCAGTTTACAGTTACACTTTGTGTCCCTGTGCGACGAACGGCCTCAATTTACTTTCTTCTTTTAAAGTGTGGTTAAATACAATAATCGTAATTTAATTATGTCAAATTTCTATTAACCGACTTCTTAAAAGAGGAGGTCATCAATTCGACTGTAGTTTTTATTCTTGTTACCTCAGAACTTTTGACTGTGTGAACTGATTTTGATGATTCTTTTTTTATTTAGAAGCTACGGTGTCCCGTGTAGTCTTATTTTAATTTAGTTCATTTCTGACAATGGTATCTATGAAAAAATCATATAAATCTCAAAATTACGTTAAGTATGTGCGCGAAAAATGGAAGAATAACTCAATATCAACTCAACCGATTTTAATGATTCTTTTTTTATTAGAAAGGGTACACATAAACTATAGTTTGGTGAAAGTTTGGTTAAGTTCAGAGTATGAAATCCGATTGAAATTGAAGAAGTCAATTTTTTTTATTAAAAAATATAATTATGTTATTTTTTCTGGTAAAATTTCTTTGTACTCTATGATAAAAACTATTCTATAAGTTGCATTAGGCTTTGAACTATTACCATGCTAAAAATTATTTAATTTCATATAGTAGTTATCGGTATTTTAAGTAATTTACATTTTTCAGTTTTTATTTTTTTTTAATAAAACTATAATGAAATTCGGAATGAAACCCAAAAAAAATGTACCTTGGGACCCTAGGCTAATACCATGCAAAAATTCATCAATTTCTGTCTGCTAGTTTTTGCGTGATTGACGAACAAACAAACAGACAGACAGACAGACAGACAGACAAGAATTCTGTTGCGTGGTTTTTTAGGTTCTATAATCGACATATAAACCGACCTAATTTTTATTTTTTTTATATCTTTCATGTACAGAATTGACTTTTCTATCCTTTTATTATATATGGAGATTTTCCGGAATAAACGGATAAGAGCATGTCGGCGAAGGATTAACAGTCGATTTCTGCGATATTGCAGCAAGAGAATGAATAATATAGATCATGTAAAATGTTCCAGCTTATATTGGATGCATATAAGAATACATTTTTTTTACACTACCGCATTTAGCAGAGTAGAACTTAGTGTAAGCAGTCCGTTTCGTCGAATGTTCGAGACGCCGTGCTATGTCTTGTTACCAAAATGAGAAAATAAAAACATTAAATAGATCATTTTCTTGAGCGAGGATCAAACCCACAACCGTCGTGTTAACAGTCGTGCGCTATGCCAATACGTCACAACAGATTCGTGACTTTAAAATATAATTCTCTATTAGAATTATGTTTTAATACTAAGTATATATAAATAAAATTAAATAGTTTAGGTATTATATCGAGTATTTTCATATTTTCTTACAACTGAAATAAGCTCTTTAAGCTCATTTAAGGTTGTCACAATAAAATATATAAAACTAAGTCCCGATGAGTACGACGCACTATATGCTTTCAACTTCCTTTGTCAAATTATAGCAATTTCAAACATCGTCAGAACTCTTCTTTTGGTAATAAACGCTCTCGCAAATTGCCGACATTTTTTATTAAGGTAATGTGTTTTGCGGGAACTTCTTTGTTAACATAAAATATAGGCACTTTCTAGCACTTAATGAATTTACACATAAATATATAAAATATGCAGGTGTAAATTCATACACAAACACATATTATATTTGTGTTCTATAATATTTCCAATAACTTCAGCGTGTTATTGACTGACTAAAAATTTCATAGTATTCGTATCAAAATAACTACATACCTCCTTAAAGAAAATCATTGATTCCTACTTATTTTTTATTCTGATAAGTTACACATAGTGCTTTTGTGTATTGGCACCGTGCACAACTACAGCGCCACCCAGCGTACGCAAATTTGTAGGCTCTGACTCTTTGACATATGATGGCGGGATTGTTTGAAAATATTCGTAAAATATTTTCAAATTCATTTATATTACTTAATTACTGTGATTTGGATGGAAAAGGTGTCGATAAATCATTTCTGGTTATTCAAATTGAGAGAGGTAAGTAATCTCTATTCAAAATTGTGTTTTATTTTGGTTATATCAGAATTTGTTTACTACTTTTTTATTTGTAATTTTACTGAAAAACAAGGAAACAAAGCAAATTTAATGGTAATTAGTATAGTAGTTACCTAGTTTTGATATTATTATAATAATTTATTTTCTAAATAAATGATTATTATAATATCAAAAAGTGAACGAAACGAAATGTGATTTAAGAAAAAAAAGTAATGAAAATAAAAAAAACTATTAATACTGTATTTGTGATTGGTTGCTAATGTTTTCAATAATAATTGGAAATTGTTGAATGTTACACCTGCAACATCTATAAGTTGCTCATCATTACAGATAGATGAAACCCCAGTAAAGTATTTTTTTTGGTTGAAGCCGCCACATCTGTGTGTTTTTTAGCGGTATTACATATTTTGTTCTTCATTTTATTGTAATTTTTTATATAAATAGTTGAGTTGTCTATTTCTGTTTGTATTTCTGCATCACATACTTCGCTATAAATATATCTAGTACATATAAATGTATTTGGTTGCATTGTAGAATAACTGCAACTGCTGTGACTCATTTTTAATAACTTAGTAAAACGATAAGTCGAACAGATTGCTTTGACATTAATAAGTGACAAAGCCTACATTTTTTCTACTTTTGGCCACCATGAGCGCTGCGAGCGTTTATAATACTGTCATCTAGTACTACGCACCCTGCCAATAATAACTAACGATCAATTAACGATCTCGCAAATTACCCACATTTATTTAACTCTGTAGAAAACTGGTTTGTATTAATTACTGTGGAATTCCACCTAGAGTATCCACAAAGCTTTTTGTAAGGACTATTTATATAGAGATTTTTTTTTTCTATTTAAAACTATTGATAAATTATGTCAATGTAGATTGTTTTAAATTACCAAATTGTTTAATTCAATAATGTACAATTTTTATAATTCTCTCAATTCATATGCATCTCTCTCTCTATGCCATAAAATAGTCGAATAACCATTTATTCTGGGGAAATTGATAAATTGGGGAATACGTGAGCGTAACGGAGGTATAATGGCAAATCCGATCGTCTATCGAATTTATCTTCACGCCACTGTAGTTACCCGATATCCATCCTAAATATTTCCTTTGAGAAAATTCCACTCCAGTGAAAATTTTTTCGAAGGAATTATATTCCTCAGTTATTGCAACATTTTATATTGTCCATCTTCTCCACTTCTATTAGTCATAGCGTGATGTTAGTTTGTCTATAGCCTTCCTCAATAAATGAGCTACCAAATACAAAAAGATTTTTTCAAATCAAACCATTGTGCCGTGTGATCCCGGCCTAGAATAGGATCTTCCTGGTACTGATGGTGTCGTAAGAGGCGACTAAACTACGTGTGGTAGAGTCACGTCGCCAGCAATGGCAACACGCATGGGCAGACTCGACCGGATCATTACCACCCTCGACATTTAAAACCGGCGTTAAATAGTGGCTTTACGCCACTGCGTTTCTCATTAGGTAATGCCGGGCTCGGATCGTGGGCGGCGGTAACCACTTACCACCAGGTGACCGGAACGCTTGTTTGTCTTGTCTTTTCCATAAAAAAAGTATCTTCTGAGAACGCGCTAAATTCAACCAACCTCGAGTAGTCTACGTTTAGTTATATTCTTCTAAGAGTTCTGGCTGTATTCATTTATATTTCACATGAAAATACTTATTTTCTCTGCTTAATCTTATATGATGTACGGTTATTGGAAAATAAATGTAACTGACACGGAGAATGTTTATACTCGTATATGAAACCTTTTGTTGTCAATTATAGTACTTCACTATGCTGATTTAAAGATGTTTTATAAAATATACAATTAAAAAAATACATAATTTTAAAACGTTTCACGACGTTTCATTTAAATTTTATTTCCTAAAGGCATGTAGGGGTATTGCACAATACTTAATATTGTTCATAAACAACATTTGTAAACACGCTAAATCAGCGTCCTACATTTATTCGCTACAAATACAATTGTGTAATTATTTTCCACTATTGTTTTGTAGCGTATAAATAACCAAATTAAATATATAATAAAAGAGTTCAATATTAAGTCTCGTATCATTAACATCGCTACGCTTCGATACCCCACATTGGTGACCCCGACGTTAGGGACCCCTCCGGGGGGACCCCTCAGACATCTGCCGACGTGATGTACCCCGACGGGGGTTCTCTGCCAGCTTCAGCCCGAAGTTATTGTCGAGACTGACAGAAATGATCCAAACAACTCCCGTGGTGCTATACTGGGAACCACGTGAACCGGACTTCAGACCAACACCTCCTCGATATCCACAAATTTGGTGAGTGCACATTCTAATCGGCTTC
Organism: Heliconius erato x Heliconius himera; assembly: GCA_013421005.1. NCBI lineage: Eukaryota > Metazoa > Arthropoda > Insecta > Lepidoptera > Nymphalidae > Heliconius > Heliconius erato x Heliconius himera. Next base: position 12,001 of record JAATLQ010024663.1, read on the forward strand.
ACACAAGCGTGTCTCACCGGTTAGGATTTCAAGAGGCAATCCCATACTTTGAAATTTCGAATCAAAATCAAATGCAAAATTCAATTAAAGCTGTTGAAATAATGGAGAATACAAAGTTTTACAAAGGCATCGAAAGAAAAGAGGACAATTTATAGTCGATACGCGCAATAACAGATTAGTCGATAGCATTACAGGATTAATAAATCCGAAAAAGATAATTAATTCTGGCTCACTATATTTACGTCTGTCAATGTTTAAGCGCCATTGAATAAACACAAATATGGTAGAACGAGGAAACCAGGGAAACTATTCAGTCAGTAGAGAAGCATTGCGCTGACTGCACCCTCTCGCACCCTCGCACGCACCGCCATCGATAATTACCGACGCATCCCAAGCATGTGTCGAAGACGTTCCACAGCGACAATCAAACAATGATTGGAAAACTTTCCAAGGCTCAACCCGAAGCCCAACAAGTGCAAGTCAACCGTATATACTGCGCATATTACGAAAAAGAATATATTATTTATATTACACGACACAACGCACCCAGGATTCAGAACAACAAGAATAATGCTAACAAGTCATTACTTCTGACCTGGTATGATATGTACAAGTACGTGGATAAAACAAGCTTATCGTATCAAACGGCGGAATCTCACGTGACAAGAATTCGTCACTTATGCAAATCCCCGAATTTGAACGGGTTGAAAAATTTCGTGCGCACTCTACCTGCATCAAATGATAATCGATACATAATTACGGTTATTGACCGACTTACGCCTGCCTTCATCAACAGGGGCCGTTCAAGTATTACGTAGGCAGTTTTTTTGCAACTCTTGACCTCCCCTATGTCATCAAAAATAAGCAATCCTCTTACCCCCTCACCCCAATGCTTACGTAAACATTGGCATATACATTTTTTTAAGGTATTTTTATTGATATTTTATTTGTATCTACATATATAAAAGGAAATGTTCCTACTGACTGAGGTAAGACGCACGCACAGCTGTAACCGCTGATAGTAGAAACGTGAAATTTGGACAGACTTATATTTTCGAATTCTGGAAATCCAATAAGAAAGGAATTTGAAAAATTTTAACCCCAAAAGGATGAAATAGGGGTTGAAAGTTTGTATGGAAAAAAATTAAATCAGCATCGATTTTTATAAAATTTAAATTTTGACTCTTCAAAATATTTCATTGAACACGTATTTCGTGGTTTATTTTAATTCACCCCCTAAGGGTGCAAATAATGAGTTGAAAGTTTGTATGGAAAAATTCTTAAATCGCCACAGATTTTTATAAAACTTGAAATATTGACTCTTGGTAATGTGCCATTCCCGCTAAATAGATATAATAAACTTATATATTATATTCTAGAACTAATAGTTATATCGTATATCATACATACGTCTGCCAAATATAATCATATATGAAAAAATAAATAACTTCTGCTTACGTAATTACTAGCTAGACCCCCCCACCCCCATGTCATCAAAAATAAGCAAACCCAAGCCCCCCTGCCCCCCTACAGTGCTTACGTAATACTAATGGCTCCACACACACAACATCAGCAGAACGTCAACAATGCGCAAGCGCAGCAGCCGACGACATCAAAACAACGCATCGAGTTACGAGCTCCGGTCGAACAACAACACCCGTGGATCAATTTAGTTTATAGGCATAATATTTTATATGTTTTATTTTGGTTATTTTATATTCAGTTTAATACTTTTTTTTCTCACAGGGGGAGAGTATTGTAGGGGTATTGCACAATACTTAATATTGTTCATAAACAACATTTGTAAACACGCTACATCAGCGTCCTACATTTATTCGCTACAAATACAATTGTGTAATTATTTTCCACTATTGTTTTGTAGCGTATAAATAACCAAATTAAATACATAATAAATGAGTTCAATATTAAGTCTCGTATCATTAACATCGCTACGCTTCGATACCCCACAAGCATTATAAAATTTTCTAAAATTATAAGATTATCTGTAATCACATAGTGTACCTCTTTTATTTAAAAAGTAGCTTCACGTTTTTCCCCACATAGTGGCCTGGGCATAGTGTTGACGCTCCGTTCCCCATTTCTACCAAATTTTCGTACAATTACGTTTTTTAGAATTCAACAAAAAATATTAAAATTTCCTTGAGTGGGAATCGAACCCACAATCAAAGTACACAGTCAGAGTCTGTCCCTGTTGTGTTCATTTAGTAGAACGACATTGAAGTGTCTTATATTATACCCATAATTTGCAGAATTTGACAACAAAATTCTTCTTGTTTCTAGAATTTGTCTTATCATGCAAATGCTAATTTCTAGCAAATTCTTAGTTATTAGTGTGAATCCTTTTATTAAAGACAGAAACAACTTAATAACGAATACGAGTAAGTAAAGAATTCATGTAATTTCCGAAACTTTTAAGGAAAAAAGGTACCCTTATGAGATTACTTTGTTGACCGTCTGTCTGTCTGTTTCTGTGCCTGTCAAGAGCTCAGGGACGCTTGGAGATATCAAACCATATACTCAGATCTAAGGCCCCATGATTTCCTGCAAAAACTAAACTATTTCTACATTTACTTAAAAAAAAAATTGGCTCTTTATGTCGCAAAATATTTAGACACTATTAAGAGAATCAAAATTCATAGGGTACTTCTGGTTGCCCTGGAATTATAAAATTTGGCAGCTAGCATTTACAGGTAGTACTAGTTCAGGAAAAAATTTGAATCATAAACATCTGAAAATTATGTATTTGTGATTAAATCCTAAAAAACAATAGCCTTAAATAGTTAAAAACACGTATTTCCACACTATAAAAGGAATCAAAATTAATAGGGAACTTCCAATTAAACTAGAATTAAAAAAATTGGCAGCCAGTATATACAGGTATTACCTGTAGATACTAGCTGCCAAATTCTACTGCCATAGTTTTCGAGGGCAATCGTAGCGCAGGGTACACAGCAGGGTAGACAGAGGGAACCTAGTTTTAAGACAAACAGTTCCAGACATTTCACCGATTTCTGGAGGCATTATGTGTTGAGTGGCGGAACTCAACTCCGCGCTTTTGCTCGACACCAGAGCGAAGAAATTAAAATATAAATGAAAGTAAATATTTTATTTCCTCGAGTGGGGATCGAACCCACAATCAGTCGATTTTATAATCACACTTTTGTACCCCTGCGCCACGACTGGTCTCAGATAATAAATAAATAATTTACATGTTTCATAAACTACATAACTCGAACAAATTTAAAAAAAAAATCTATTTCGTTTGAACTTCAAATCAGCCGACCACAGACATGAATACTATAGAATATTACGTTTTATATTCTCCTCCTTTATACTAAATATTTGATGTACCGCGTGTTTTATATATATATGTTAGTCACAGTTCATAAACCACTCCATTCAATGAAATAAACTTATTTCAAAGGTTCTATCGAGCGGAAATATGAAAGCATTCATATATATTGCCTAGGGTTAGTGAATGAGGGTTCGTATTAATAATTCCTAACATTGCTATTAAAAATATATTGACCGTGTTAAATCAGTTCGCTAGGTTTGAACATGACCCGTATCGATTTGTAACTCGTTTTAATTTTATATAGATATTCTGAAACTTATATTTAAATTATTTTAGTATTTATTCATTGGGAGGCCGGTCGTGGCGCAGCGGCACGAGGTGTGACTGCAAAACCGACTGGTTGTGGGTTCGATCCCCACTCGAGGAGATGAAATATTTACTTAAATTTATATTTCCATTTCTTCGCTCTGGTGTCGAGGTTAAGCGTGGCGTTGAGTTCTGCCACTCAACACGCAATGCCTCCAAAATTCGGCAGAAAATGGGGAACGGAGTGTTTAACACTAGGTTCCCTCTGCCTACCCTGCTGTGTGCGGGATACAGCGTGAAGCTAATTTATTTATTCATTGGACATTTTCTAACTTAGAAAGAGGCATTTAAATTAAAAAAATATTCTTGCCTACTCTACAGGAGGTAGAGAAAAATACTAATAACTTTAATTTATCTCTATTTTTGGAGAACCTATTATGGAGTCACTCCGTTTTCGGCAATTTTGAGATTTATGTACATATATATTATGACATATGCTAAGATGCGAGTTGCACTGTTTTACTTAATTAATTCAGTATAGTACATACAGATACAATATATACAAATACATACATACTTACCTATACATACCTTTTTATAAAAATCCATATAATTCTATAATTATAATACAAAACTTAAAGGAAAACACCAAGTTAAAAATGAGAGTGAAGATACTAAAGTTACAACCTCTCTGAGCTTAAAATGTTCGAAACTAATAGTAACAAGCAATTTAAGTTAAAGATGAAAATATATAAATTTTAAGACACTAGTTAGTACTCGTCTTCTAAATCTTAAGCGTTTGTTGTTTTTTCACTTGCATAATAGACTTTTAAGTAGAGTCGTCGTTTTAATTACTTTCTTAAATTAATTACAAGTTGACTAAATATGTTAGACTAAATAATATGACTTTATAAAGTTGTGAACAGTATACATCAAACAAAATCATATTTTTAACTGATTTTCAAAGAAAAGGAGATTATCAAGTCGTCGGAATCTTTTTTTTTTATGTATGTTCAGCGATTATTCGAAGACGCCTGAACCGATTTGGATCATTATTTTTTTATTTGAAAAGGTATACCTCACAGGTGGTCCCATAGTGACCATGTCAAAATCTGATGATGTTAATATTAAAAAAAGCAAGCTGTATATAAAATATCAATTGAAGGTGAAATATATTTCACTACCATTCATAAATATATATATTCCATTTTGTTATCATAATAATGAATAACATGAACTTTCCTTATTACTTAAGGAATATTTTTAGTGAGATTAAAGCTGCATATATATTACTACACAAAAGCCATAAATACAAAATTCCATCATATTTTATTTAGTAAAGTTTCACTATTTCCTTTAAAGAAAGTGACATGAAATGAAACATGCACACAATCAAAGCTCAGGTATATAAGTTCTCATAGTACTCAGTTTTGTAAAATCAATTTGAACATTTCAAAGTTCTGTACGCGCACTTCGATAGAGTTCATTTAGCTGCCTTTAGAAGGAATATGCAGTTTAATTAGTAAATCTAAGATGCGATTAACAACTGTGTTTGACAAAAGTAAATAATAAATTATTTTAAATAGAAAACACATTTTTTAATATTATTAATTTAATGGCAGAATTCAATATTGTGCTTTAATCTGAAAATTATCATTGCTTATGTGTTTACAAATCCATTATAACACTTTTGCCTTAGTATTGTAAAGAAATCAAACACCTCGAGGCTTTTACAGAACTTATATTTCTTCCAGAGTTAAATACTGTTAAGCTTGCACAATGTCTATCTTAAATTCTAATACAATATATCATTCTAGAGATTCTCTTTATTCTTCCGCTCCAAGTCTAAAAGTATATCTAATTATTATAAAATATTATTATATAGTTATTATAATTTTTCGACTACATAAAGCGTCATTTTTATTAATGTTCTCTCGTGACAGTTCTATATATATTTCTTTTTTAAAAACATCTTTTTATTTAACAAAGAGGTTGATTTACATTTTTATAATAAATTATTGCGAATATTAAAACTAATTAATATAAAATCATTACA
>JAATLQ010024667.1:0-11591 GCA_013421005.1 Heliconius erato x Heliconius himera
GCTCTTCCGATCTGACACCAGAGCGAAGAAATGGAAATATAAATTTAAATAAATATTTCATCTCCTCGAGTGGGGATCGAACCCACAACCAGTCGGTTTTACAGTCACACTTCGTGCCACTGCGCTACGACTGGCCTTGCAATAAAAATGTGTATTTTAGTTTTGTATTGTCATCAATTTAAAATGATTAACAAATCAGAAAATAAATATTGTATTAATATATATTAAAAATTATAATTATAAACTAATTGTATTTTTTTTTTCAATTTGAGACGAGATTTAAGATTTTAAAATAATTAGTAAACATGTATATGTAAAAATATCTATGATAACTATCTATGATAAGTAATGTGGAAAATTAAGATATTTAAAAAAACTCATCTAGGTATCGTTTGACGACGACGACGTTTGAAGATTTAAAGTAAATATTTAAAATTGACCGTATGTCTGTAGAGTTATATATATTTTTTTATTTAAAATCTATTTTTAACTATTTCAATACGAGAAAATTGGCGAAACTAAACACCACACTTAGTGAATCCAAATAAGAAAGATAACACATAATATAACTAAACTACGAAGAAATCTACACTAAAAATATCCATTGAATTTAGTTATTTGTTGAACATTTTGCAATTTTTCATCGCTCGCTAAGAAGACGGGTAGTTTCGAGTTGGGGGAAGTTTTTAATAGCGTTGCGGCGAGTTAATTAGAGCCTCGTCTTCTACAGTTCCCGAACTGGAACTTGGAAATACAAGGAAAATATAAGTGCGCTTTAATCTTGCGATCTTGTTGCATTTTAAATGTAACGACCACATGTTTGCAGACATCGTAATTAGGTGTACGTGGTGTGGCGTTGTGCTCACTGTGGGTGTGGGTTTGATATTAACTTGGGAAATGTTTATTTTAAGGTACATTTTTTGCTTGGCCATGTATCCCGCATATAGAAGGAATTTAACATTAATACACCACGTTTCCCAGTCCAGTGAGTGGCACTCTTACTGTACCACCTCGGTCCAAATTGTATATATTATATTTACTTCCACTATATAAATAACAATAAACAATTTGTTATTAAATAAAATATTTTAACATTAGATTATTCTATACCGAATAAAAATCTATTTTTAATTATTCCAATACGAACTAACTAGTTTCTATTTAAAAAAAAGGGCTACTGCATTTAAACATAAAACAATAGAGATACATCGCTACATATTACGATCATTTAATATTTATAGCAAGGCTTACTGTATTTGTTCGAACACTGTTTTCATGGTTCATTTGGCTTAGCGCCATGATAGGACGATCGACATTTTGGTAGATAGTCTTGTAACGAACATAGTACCAAGTAGTGGTAGTTCGTGTAATGTCCTGTCCGAAACAGGTCTAAGTCTAGAATAGTAGAGCTTTAGCAAGTTTAGGAGAAGAAATCGATCTGGTTTTGGTGAATTTCATTTACAGTGTGTTATTTTAATAATTGCATTTAGGAAATGAATTCAAATGGACAATAGAAATATATTATACACTTAGTTTGCCCATGGTCAATATTGATAAATTGTACAAGACAGACAATACATAGACGAAAATGGTGGTCTTAATGTTAAAACTTGCCATATTATGTTGAAAGGTTTAAGAGTAAAGAAGAGAACTAAGAGAAGATTTCTCGAAATTTCTTTACTAACGAGAAATACAGGATTTTCATTTTATGTCTTAAAGTCATTAATAAAGTTACAGGACTTGTTTAATATATAATCAATGAAGCAATTTCTTGTCTTAGCGCGATATTGTAGGATAGTCTAATCTCATACGATGGTCGAAGATTTTGTTCGTACTTGCAATTCCTACTTCTTTTTCATTTTTTAGATAATTAAAAAAGAAGATATGAAGTCAGCTGTTAGATAGCAATTATCTTTTATTTCATTTACAAACGAAGTAAATTTCCATTGAACTTTTGCCTATTATTGTATCAAAGATTTTTTTATATATTAAAAAATAACAACTTTCTTCTTGAAGACTTATCCATACTTTGGAAAATGCATAATATTTTTTTTGTATAAGAACTCAAACCTATGCCACTGTGGCGGCTTCCAATAGGCGTGGTCTCAACTAGCACTTATTTTTACATCTTATTTTTTTATACGTATAAAAAACATCGTTGTCATAAAACTCTAATATTTCATATTTACAAAGCCAAGTCAGTAACTTCACACCACCAGCAGAAGTAGAATAAAAAAGGAGCAAAATCCTCGGAAGCTTGAAATTTGAATAACATTATATGTTGAAATTGGGACTCTCTGCCTATGGCTGTAATTAATCATTATTATACCTACAACTCTGTTAATATAAAAAGAAGTGTCTTAGACTAAGTACTTTCCTTTATATTTTCTGCTCCTTTTAAAGATATTGACCAATTCCTCTAATTGGTCTTATGTTCCTTCCCAGTTTCTGTTCTGCATTGCAGGGTAAATATAAATGATTTAATCTCAAAAATCTTTCGCAGCTTTCCAACCGAATTCGAGATATTGCAAAGCAAAGCAAAGTGAAATGATAATAATTTATTACCCCGAGTGGATATCAAACTCATAACAATCGCGCCTATAGATAAGATTCTTTTTGCATAAGAAAAAAACAAATATAATTAGTTAATAATGTTTTTTTTTCTATGAAATACCTATAAATTTCCATTTTTTGGAATTTTTCCTTTATTTTTATTGTAAATTCTCTTCGCGTTAGATTTAATCATTGTAAGTCCACGGGATGAACCTTCGGTTTTGATTTTGAAAAAAGCAGCAACAACGATGCATATATGCCTGTATATTTGATTGATTGCATTAACTAAGAAAAAGTTCTTGGCGCCAAGGAGCCGTAGAGCTGAATATTGTATATTAATTTCAAGTAACCTACATGCGATCTCGAGATAAATGATCTTGACAGAAGGACAACAAAGTGATCGTATAAGGATTTCGATATTATCGTTTTAAGATACGGACTCCTAAAAACGATAACGCCTCGTACCTACAGAAGAGGGCGTGGCTACTATAATACGTCTTCACTCCAGGCGCGATTATGTTTAATTTATGTACGTAATTTGTTTAACAAACGCTCGCGATTTCCCTCATAATTAATTATACAAAGCACATTCTCGCAAAATCGCCGCTTCGCGAACTGCGATTCATTACACCCAGTATATATATATAGGTGTATATGTATGTATGTAAGGGTATATCTCCTTACAAATTATAATAGATCGTTAAGTGCTTAACGTGAATTATTTTATGAGAAATTAGTTTTTTTTATTATGATATATTACGGTTGTGGGTATATATTTTTTTACTTTATGCCAGGGTAGTATTTTTTAGGCATTGAGCTGCCTATACCCATAATAGAATATGACGTGACTCCTGGGTAGTGCGAATCGGGCAACATTCTAGTGACACACCTGACAAAGTCGTGTCGTTGGTATATTGTCAGGTAACAACTCAACGGGAAAATCGGGTCAGAATAATTGTGTTTTATGTAGACCAAATAAGATTCACACAGATCGTCGCATTTGGAGGCTCATCATGGAGGCGCGGTTCACCGCTTTCGTTCGTCGACCGCAGGTAGTAGGAGCCTCAAGTAGCGAGCTAGCCGCTCGTAAAAGGCTGTTCCGCCAACTAGCGAAAAAACGCGACATCGTGTCGGTTGGCCACTGGATGAGAGGGCTCCGTCTTTTGGGTTGAACATAGTATAACGCCTAGTTCTACTGCCAACATCCCTATCAATAACAATCCAAGCATTATGAGGTAAAACTAATTGAGAAAAGTTCTACAGCGGCTGCACTTCTTCTCTCTTAAAGAGCAATTGGCAATGTACGAGGGTTGCACTCGAATGTTATATTAGTTCACTACCACTTCGAGGCTGAAAAATCTCATTTGCTGTTCCTTATGGAGACGCAGATTGGTTGGCACTCTAACGTTGCTTATCTAACTTACCCTGGGTATACCGTGGAGCACAATTTTGAACCCCGTGCAGAAGTTTGAGTATACGTTCGTTGTTCGTTTCATTTGAAGACTTCTCTTTTTCACTTCTTTGGGCACTCTCCACCACCCGAGTACTTGATGTTGGGTTGCATTCGTCCTATTGTTTGGATCTTTTGCTAACAACTGAACCAAACCGCTACTCAGTGTCTATTTTACTGAAACTCTGACCACTCCGCCATCACTCCGAAGCGAATTTCGCTCGCCCTTCACTTTCTCCATTACTGAAACCTGATGGGTCACTCTGGCTAACTACAGGCCAATTTCGTTCGTTAGTTAGTTTTCGTTCATTACTAGAAACAAATGAACTTCTCAGTGATCGCCCATACGGCTTTCGGCAAAACCGGTCTACTAGTGATATTCTAGCGTATGTTACATATATTTAAAGTGAGACCATTGAGAGATACGATCAAGCAATCGCTGTTTCTCTAGACATCTCAAAGACTTTTGACAGGTTTTGGCATGACAATCTTGTTGGTAAGTTACCAGCGTATGGATTGCCCTATGATTATGTGAAAAAGGAAATAAAGATTGGTTGAATTAATAAGTGTAAGTAATTGAAGAAATAAGTGTAAGATGAGTATCTACTACAACAAAAATATAATATAGAAGTTTATCTTCATAAGCTTTGATTAGGTTTTTAATTTTTTAAATTTAAAAACTTAATCAAGGCTTGTAAAGATAATAAAACTACATAGCTATACTAATTTAATAAAACTATAACTACTTCTTAAGTATAAAGATGATATCTAATATTTCAAATGTAATAAGTAAATACTCGCAACAGTAATTGACTGTGACTGTCCCTTGCTGACTCTCCTTTGAGCGCTCGAGTGAAACTGCCTTTTCTGGACCACAGGATTCTTGAGATTGTTGGATATATTTACTTAAGTTACATATTTTTACAATACCTTGATATTACTTTCCCTATCTTATACATACGTATACTTTGTCTTACTCTTTTAGCTTCATTCTGTATCCTGCATGTAGCAGAGTATTCAAAAGCCACTCCGTTCCCTATTTTCCACAAAATTTTCGAGACATTTTAGAGCAGGGGTTCCCAACCTTTTCTTGATCAAGGACCACTTTTATAACATTCTTGGTAGCAGGGACCACTATGCATGTAGGTATATTAAAAATTAACTGTGATAATTAAACAGAACCTTCGCCTCACCATCCCCAGTCATAAAATTAAAATTGTTCCCGGACCACTTTTAGGCTTCTGCGGACCACTGGTGGTCCGCGGACCACCGGTTGGGAACCACTGTTTTAGAGCGAGGAAATAAAAATAAATGATTTCTTCAAGTGGGAATCAAACCCACAATTCTAGGGTTGACTATCAGACGCTGCGCCACGACGGGCTCATGCATTATCAATTGTATACTTTTCATTAATTTCAATTCATTTCAATTTTTATTTTGGGAGCATTGCCTTCATGGTCAAAGGGAAATAACTAAGAGCTATGTGATTTATTATACATACAAAACTATCTTTTTGCCAACTTATGCGGGAAAATGCATGAGGCCATAATCATTGTTTTTAATCTATATTATGTCATCTAATATTGAAAATGAACATAAAATTGTAGCAAATTCAAGAAAGCTAATTAATTAAACTAATAAGTGAAATTAATTAATTTATACCTCTATTTATAAGTTCCTCAAAGTAAAATGCTTGAGAGTGCTCGAGTTGACCTGTCCTTGTTGAAACAGTTCTAACATTAGAATCATAGCTTTTATTTTATAAATTAACTGATTGTAATGTAAATAATGTGAAATATTATAGATAGGTACCTTTAATTAATTTTTAATTAGTAATAGTTGGTCAGAAAAGCATTTTTCATATTTCCACACAAAATTTCCGCTCGCTTTTTGGTCGCAAGAAAAATCGTGAAATTAATGAGAACATTAATATCATTTAATAATCACGAATCAATAAATTATTTACTTTGTTTGAGCCATTCTGAGACTGTAAAATTGACTGGTTTGTCGTGGGTTCGATCCCCACTCGAGGACATGAAATATTTACTTAAAGTTATATTTTCATTTCTTCGCTCTGGTGTTAGGACAACACGCAATGCACGCTCTAAAATTCAGCGAAAAGTGGGGAACGGAGTTTTTAACACTAGGTTACCTCTGCCAACTCTGCTATATGCGGGATATAGCGTGAAGCTGATTTAGTTTTTTAATTTTTCCTTTTCAGCTCGATTTTCCAAAATGTACATCTGAAAAAGTAAATAATTATTCCATAGTGCTCGCCTAAGCTCTACCAAAAAACTTACTAATTTTTAAAATTCTTAAGGTTCATCTGTTTTAAAAATTGAGCGGAAAGAAGCATATTTACATAAGCTAACAAAGAGATTTGTAAAGATAGACATTTTTTGCAAAAAGAGAAGCTGCCAATGATAATATTATGGAAGATGTATGAAAATAAAAAAAATAAAACTATTTAATATTTCCTTCATATACAAAAAACGTAGCTTCGTCCTTCGTCCTATTACACGAACTAATGACAAACAAAACAATACTTTACCAATAAAATCCAGTATCATACATACTTCCGCTAAGAACCCTTCACAAAGTGGATGACAGTAGGAAAGAAGCTATTGTAGTATCGGCACTCCCCTCGTCCTATTCTGAGGTATAACAGAATGAAACGATACACTTGTAGAATGAGTATTATTAACCTGATGTATCTCTTTTGTTGAACGGGATTTGAACCCATTATATGCGCTACGACCCTTGACTAGAATTGTTTAGTAATTTTTCAAAAGAATATAGTAGCCATGCATAAATCATTTCTAAAAATTAGCAATCAGTAAACTCACAAAATATTTTGTATGCTGAAATAAGAAACGCCGTGCCTTTAATTGGTAATAACTGTGTGATAATTTCAACATGGAGTGACGAGAGAGATCCTATTTGGCTGTTCTAAATGGCGTGGGTACAAATGCAGCGAATTTTTTTTTATGTCTCATCTCAGATAGCAGGATCAACATGGAATCCAGTGTTTTCGCTCAATATTCGACAAAAGCATTTGAATATACCGTTTATATGAATAAACGACTGAACTGAAGTTCGCTGGAAAGTATAGAAGTTTCCCTCTACCTATCTTACTATGTGCGTACACACAACCATAATTTTCACAATCATATGCTGTCCCGTTGCACTACGAAAGCCTCAAATCAAATAATCTTTTATGCATCGTTTTTGCTGCATTTTGTAAGAAATTCGCTACGTAACGAAAACCTATAAAATATAATCCGGAGAGAAAGGAATCAATCGTAATCTATACATATTAAATATTAAACAAGGCCGTAGCAACACAGCGTCTGACTGTAAATGCGACGGTTGTGGGTTCGATCCCACTTGCAGGAATAAATTATTATCATTTTTTCGCTCTGGCAACGAGACTAATAATAGCATTGAGTTTCCCCATCCAACAATGAATTAAAAATTGACTGATAGTAGGAAGCCTACTCAGTCAATTTTCAATTGCCGACCCTGCTATATGCGAGACACAGCGTGAACCCATACAATACAGCTATACAGATAAAACAATAACGTGAATATAAAATCATTTTCAATTTCACATCGACGCAAAAGAAAACCACAAAAATAACCAAAACGTAAAACAATGTAAATACAAACTCTTGAGCTCACTTAAAAGACAAAGTGATTTTTCACCGTCTCTTTATTCGATGTCAAAGAACTATCACCAGACTGAATAATACATAAAATTGTATAAAAAGCTGAATACATTAAAGTCACTTTAGTGGAAAAAAATAAAAAAAAAATGTCTGAGAATCGTTTTGCATAAAATTGTAGGAAGGATTAGATGGAACGGTTGATTGAATCCAAGTACTGTGTTATACTTTTTAACTTTACTAATTCGTGCTTTATGTAAGCAAAGGGAACCTAGTATTGTCAATTTATTCTTCACGTGAGAAATGCCCACTTGATTTTGGCTTAATCCACTCTCGGGAATACGACTGCAATTAAATTACTTGCAATATTAAAATGTAACTCGTAGGACAATTTTTTTGAAGACCAGTCGTGGCGCCTACATTGTAAGTGCGATAGATTATATTATGTTCAATTCCTTCTCGTGGAAATGAAATATTTCCCTGATAACAAGGCAAAAGCGCAGCGTTGAGTTCCGCCGCGTTGGGAACGGAAGTGTCTTATTGGGAACGGAGTGTCATAGAACTTCGTCCTCAGATTCTCTCTGCTTACACGGCTATGCGTGGGATACAATGTGAAGCTAAAAAAAATAATACAAAAAAAAAACTATTTTTATATTACAGTTGTTTTTCTAGTCTAACAACATTATTTCTTGTCTTCTTCAAAGATTAGTCTTATCACATCTTCTTTCCTCGCTACTTTCTACTTGCTTTGAGTTTCTAAGAATTGAAACATTACATCTTGGGATCCCAATAAACTTAGAACTTAGAATAAACTAAGAATATTTATGAAAAAGAAGTAGAAAAAAGAGTGAATTTTCCTTAATTTTCGAGGACAACGCTCCTCGAGCCACCGTTACTCATCATGCAGTTCTAACACAAAGAGGGAACGTAATGTCTTCGCAAACGTAACGCCTGAGCTTTATCTATTCATTATAGGAAATGTAATTAAGTTACTAATAGTAATATTATCTATTTTACTAAATAAATAATAAAAGTCTCTATATTATATTGCACTCAGTCCACGTACATATAAACTTCAGCTAACTTTAAGGTCTTCGAGGTGCGACAATTCGTTCAACTGAAACAAAGTGTAATTACATTTTATACTATTTTTGTAACAACTATTTTGCCCAGTTAGAACGTGTCTGACGATATCTCTTTATATATTAGTAGATTAAGTTTTATATCTTAAGTATAAATATAATATGACATTTAAATTATTTTTTAATGAGGTTTATGAAGATGAAAATATAAAATAATTCCTCTGTTTTTTTTTATTTTAAAAAAAGCTTTTTTAGATATTTTTTATCAATTTTAAAATCAATTCTTTTGGCACTCTTATTATACGGGTTGTAGAAAAAATAATGATCTGCCATTTTATTGTTGCGGCCATTTTGTATTATCAACAATATTTTTTTCTTTTTTTATGCTTCGTACTATATCCTGCATATACCAGGGTAGGCAGAAGGAACCTAGTTAAGACACTCCGCTCTCCATTTTTTACCGAAATTTTGAAAGCATTGCCCGTGTTGAGTGGCGGAACTCGACGATGGGCTTTTGCTTTAGAGCAACAACAATATTGATTTTATCTAATTTAATTGTCATCAGAACTAAAGTCATAACAAATTGAGCTTACAAGATTTCACATACACCACACCATATACTAACACGGCAACACCAAAACAAGCTTATAATAATTACAAAATGAGATTCAAATACGCGTTTGTAATCAATCTACATATTGTGTCAAATATTTTCTAACTTACCACCGGTTACATTTTAACAACATTATAAGGTTTATTTTTCATATACAATATATAATGAAATTGTCAAAATTACTTTTTTCCTTTTCATCCACAAAAGTATATAACGAAAAGTTTGGTTTCCCACAAAATTGCGGTACGAGTATATTCAGTGGCATCCAGTTAACAATATTTTTTTCGGTCCCAGCGTCTATTAAAGTCGTGTGCCAAATTTTCGTAAAAAATACTGTAACCACTCGGCTAGTGCCAGCAATAGTGTCAGTAAAATCCGGTACTGTAGCTCTTGTTACGCTTTTTACTAATAGATGTACGGCTACGTTATCAACATTTATCCATCCATACGTTTCTATAAGGATCGTATCGAAAAATCTAAATAAGCTGTCTAGTCTAGCTTTGTTCATTTATGTGTAAAAATATTCGAAAAGTGAATTATATTTAGGTACAATGTGGTTTAAAATGTTAGATATATTTAACGTTTATGTATTAATGTTACTTTGTTTTTAATTTAGGCTACCGTAGCGTGATAATTATAATGAACACACAATACTCGTAAATACCTAGTAGTCGCAATGAGAACCTTCTCTTTTTGGAGGTCGGTTAAAAACGGCACTAGATTCCCTCCACTCACCCAAAAAATACTAAAAATACAAAATAAAATATGAAAAATAACAAAAATAAAAAGGTGAAACACTAATTTGCATTTCCAATAATTTCACAAGTCGCCTGCGGAGCGGAACAAATTACGGAGACCGCGAAGCAACGAGCACCGAGCGACGCGGCGCGGCGTGACGGCGTGACTCGCCACAATCACTTCTAAAAACTTCTTCCGCTCTCACTAAGCTTTTGTTTTACAGAAAAAAGGCAATAAGAGGACTTAATTAGTGATCGGAGATGAATGTTTGTGTCTTTGTTTGAAATTGTTGGTCTTTTCGCAGTTTTGTTTATATTTTTACCTAGATTTTACTTGTTGATCAGCATTTGTGTGCAAATGAAAATAAATAAGAATTGGGTGTGATAACCAAGGTAACTCTGACCGCAGGTATAGTAGTAGCCAAAAGGAGTAATCTGAAATGGACTATCTGTTATAATGATTTGTTTTTTTAAATTAGTTTTCTTATTTGTGATCATCACAAATAAGAAAACTAATTTAAACATTTTTTTAACATTTTCTTTCAGCAACATAATGTTACGTTATCATTGACTATTACGGTACACTATAATTTTCTAATGAAATTCAGGTATATCAGTAACTCTATGATGTATAAATAGCGCTAATATCAGATTTGAACCTACTAGTAAAAACCTCCCTACAGAGATGCTAACATCATAAATATGTTGTAACAAGCGTATAAGAATTTCGACGTAGCTCGATAAGTGCGTATGACTAACTAAAATTAAATATTTATACGTTTTCTTAATAGGTATTTTTCTTTCCTAAGTGTGGAATAACACTTTAAAAATGTTTAATAACTATTTTTAACATTTTTAAAGTGTTATTCCACACTTAGGAAAAAAATATTTATTTAGAAAACGTATAAAAATTTGAACGTATCGGGACTCGAACCCGCGCCTCCTGGAAACCGACCGTATGGCCTGGTAGGTTTATTTATTTTTCTATGGAAAAGGATAAAAGGTAGGTTATGTTTAATAAGTACAAGTTTGAATTTAAAATAAATAAAAAATATTTTTGTGTTATATAGTCCATATAGCGTAGAACGCCATAGACTATGACGTCACATAAATAATTTCCAACTTTATATAGATCGGAGTTCTCTCTTGCACGTAAGATGTGTCATAAAAAAATCTTAGTAATTTGCATTTGACAATAGAGGCCAAGCCCATAGCCAAGGCTATTTTTATATTCACATTTAATAAAATCAAGTTTAAACTTACAACCGACCTATAAAACGAAATATATTAAAAAAGCGACTCAACGGCGTCTACATTGAATAAAACTCCCACTTAAATGATTTGGTGCCGTTAAAACAAGCGCCCGTCCGCAGAAAATATTAAAGAAACGAAATTGAAAATCTAGATCCAAGAAAGTGGCTGAAATGAAGCGATAACTTAGAAATATACTGGATAGCCCCAAGATATTCAAAAGTTTTGGGTTAAACTGCA
>JAATLQ010024670.1:0-13456 GCA_013421005.1 Heliconius erato x Heliconius himera
GGCGTACGCGCGCTACGCGGAGCGGCCGCACCGCGCGCTGCTGGCGCGCCTCGCCGCCGCCGCCACGCTGGGCGCCGCGCGCGCGCCCGCCGCCGCGCTGCAGCGCCACTCCGCCGCGCTCCTCGACCACTACACCATGCTGGCCTGATCCAGCAGCTGCAGGAGGGGCTGGAGGCGTACGCGCGCTACGCGGAGCGGCCGCACCGCGCGCTGCTGGCGCGCCTCGCCGCCGCCGCCACTGGCCTGAGCCCTCACTACCTTCTTAGCAGTTAGTGCCAATTTTATACAAGTTCTTTTTTATATTTTTATGTAATAATCTTTATTATATATAATTCGCTGATGTACATGTAAGCATGTAGCAATATCCAATAAAAAATTATGCACTTATAATAAAGAGATGTATTCGTTGTCTAATACTAAATTATATTACAATTAATTATTTTTATTTCGCTTTTGTTTAATTACTTAGTCACAAATTTAATTACTGTTTAAAATTATAGAAACGATATTATAATACAAAATTATTACATATTAATAAAAAAAATGACATGGCAAATAATAATATAATTATGTTAATTTTATATACCTATTGTGTTATTTATATTTTATAATACTTAATTTTTATTTATTAACAATTGAATTTAATATATATAAAAATCTTGAAAGTTCAAGTGAACATGATCTTTCAATTACTGTGTTACTCACTACTACTTTTAATAAATAAAATCATTACTATGTAAATTTGAGAGTTTCGTCCATTCTATTGCATTTAAAATAATACACGAGTTGTATTTAACATATTATATTTAACTTATTTGTAATCAACAAAATGTTATTATAGTTACACTCTATTAGGTTAATTAATCACGATAGTCATACATATGCTTATATCAAAGTAAAATTACTATGTTTATTTGTTGTGCATAATATACCCCGACAAATACTGTATGAAGTTGACTACCACGAGTTAAACTGGGGCATATACAGTTGAGTGCATAATATTCGATATGAGAAGTTCGGCGTTACTTTCCCCCTTGATAAGCGTACGCGGGGCATTCCCCTGCGATCGCCAACACTTCACGATCGTGAAAGCTCGTACTTTTTCTTCAGGTCCGAGCTACTCTCGCCCCTCCCCGCCCGATGACGCTGTCACGACCGGTCCAGGTAAACAGCACTAAAGTCCATTCGAAAAAAAAAAAACGCTCTACTATACTTCAGGATCATGATCCTGTCGCGGGGTAGCGTGCGGTGTGAGCGGGACCGCCTCTGTAGGTATCTAAATTGAGCATTCTGTGCAAGTTAACGCGCGAACTTACAATAATTCATAAAGTCCTTGTCGGGCTGTATTTCTTTAAAACTTACTAAGATATTAGAGTATTCTTAAAATTTTCTTATTTATATTAATCATAGACATATTCAACGCTTGGTTGGAAAAAGTATAAAAAGTATCAAGTTACAAATGTTATGTAAGTTCAATAAAATTCAAAATTGTCATGTTTAAACATTACAACGACATTAATCGAAGTTAATTAATTAGTTTCTAATTGTAACTTTTTCTGGCTACACTAAATTTATTTCGGCTGGTCTTTATATGCTTTTGCGGATATTACAGATGTAACATTGTCAATCATTTTGGATTATCTGTTACTTCTGAATAATTTCAGTTAGATTTTTGAGACAACTTTTGAAAGGTAATAATTTCGGCCACAAATTAATCAATTTCTTCTTTTTCATATCATTTTCATATGTTTTTCATTTTAAGTATCTCGATGTTTGGCATATCTTAAATGTGTGTTTTTGCACTTGCAATACTATTGTTACCATCAAATTTTATGCTAACTATATATTAAATTTCATGTAATTATAAATAACTTAAAAGTTATTAAATGATAAATGTACATACTAACTGTGGATATTGTTCATAAATTATATTTTCACTACCCAGATGAATAACTTGTAGATTTAGATGAGAAACAATGTATTTTCGTAGTAAGATATCAACAATTACCTAATATGTATAAAAGGCAAATGTTTTAGTCTTGCTAAATGTTATATTTTTCTAATAAATAAAAGACTGAATGTATACATGGTGTTTTATTTAATTAAATAATATTTTTTTTGTACTTCAATAACATTTATTTATAATAAATTACACTCGTAGATATAAATTAATTAAGTAAATAGACTAGAACAATTGCAATGATCTTTGGTAAATATAAAGCTTTGTGTATATAATTTCTTATAAATAAAACTTAATAAAAATAATTATGAAATTAATATATTTAGCTAAAGTTAATGAAAAATAGTAACTTTACTAGAATGCAATAATAATAAATTTTATACAATAGTAACCATGAAATTAAAAAAATATGGCCCATAGATTCTATAACAACATTATATTTAAAGGAATGTGTTTATAATAAAAAAAACAATAGGAATCGAACCCGCTACCTCTGCGACACGACGGCCTCGATACTAATTTACCTATTTTGTTATTAAGGATTTGATTTCATTTCAGCAAGAGCTTCTCTAACCAATTCTTGGAGTTCTTCCGGTAAAATTATTTTCGAAGACAAGCTTCCTACTTCACTGCCATTTTCACAATTAACTTCTAATAGATCTTCTTTACTCTTATTTATTTCTTCATCACTATCGGTATATGTTATTTTGTTTGTATAGTTATGATCTAACTTTTCTTTGGATTCATCGGATTTGATAGATGATGAATCATTCAATACGTCTTCAATCAACATTTGTGATGGAAAGATCGGAATGCATTTTTGGCCGTTGCACCAACTCTCTAATGTTTTTTCTAATTCTGTTATGCGGTTCGCTAAAATTCTAAAATAAAAATAAACGTTAATAGCGTAGCGGCACGTCTTACTGTAAACGCGACGATTGTCTGTTTGAATCCACTCGGGGGGACTAAATAATTATTTTCATCTCTCTACTTCTCTCTGGTAAAAGGCAAAGCGCGGCGTTGAGTTCCGGCATACAATACGCAATGTTTCCAAAACTAGGGGAGTGGAGAACGGTTTAATACGAAGTTATGTCTGCCTACCCCGCTAGATATCATTTCCCGCGTGAGATTAAAAAAATAATTATTTAGCAATATACAATATTACATCGGAAATACAATGGTTTTTTTTATTTATGAAAAATGAAAATATGCAACCGTAACGGAGTGGAACACCGTCTAACTGTATTACGTAATTGCGGGTTCGTTCTTCACTGAGGGAAATGATTGTAATTCAATTATTATTATTTCCGCTCTAGTATAAAAAAGTGCGGCGTTGAGTTTCAACACGTAACAAACATTGTCCTCAATATTGTAAAAAAAATACAAACATTTGAAAATTATAAATATTATTTAAAACATTTTGGTTCTTATTAGTTACTAGAGGGCGCGCGCGGCTTCGCCCGCTTATTAGGAGTGAATTCTAAAAAAACCACGAAACACGTGTTCAATAAAATATTTTTAACAGTCTGAATTTAAATTTTTATAAAAATCGGTGGCAATTTAAAGATTTTTCCATATAAACTTTCAACCCCTTATTTGAACCCTTAGGGGGGGAATTCTTAAAAACCATGAAACACGTGTTCAATAAAATATTTTTAAGAGTCTGAATTTCAAATTTTATAAAAATCGGTACAGATATTTTTTTTTTCCATACAAACTTTCAACCCCTATTTCATACCTTTAGGGTTAACATTTTTCAAATTCCCTTCTTAGTGGATGTCCAGAATATAAAAATAAACATCTGCCCAAATTTCACGTTTCTACCATCAGCGGTTACGGCTCTGCGTACGTCTTACCTCAGTCAGTCAGCACAAGTCCTTTTATATATATAAATAAATATCATTTAACTTACTGATTAGTTTTTCTCTGATGTTGAAGAGCAATTGATTTGTCATTTAACGCCTCGAACAAACCAAGACATAATGATTTCAATTCTGCAGCAGAACTCCTTTTAAAACCAGTTTTTGAATTCATATCCAAGAAGTCTCGAACTAGAATTAAAAAAACGGTGGTCAAAACATTTTCTTTTTCAATACAACATAAGTATTTATGTAGTGTAAATTCCTCAATAAAAACAATAATACATTGTTGTTACCTAATAAAGTCAAGGGAGTGGGATAGGGGCGAGCCGGGTGGACCGTCGCCTATATGCGACTACGACTGTGAGTTCGATTCCTAGTTTAGGAACTCAATCGATTATGGGCTAGATTCATAATGTACAAAATTTAAAGATTTACAAAATTTTATAAAAATAAAATAATATATCTATTTACCTTGTTTTTGAGTCATCACATCAGAAAATCCTTTCTTAAGTATCAATGGGTCAGTTTTGCTTCTTTTATCGAGTAAAGACTGAAAAAATGAATATAAATTACTAGCATTATTTGTTAAACATTTAATTGATATACAGTCAATCTGGGTAACTTTCACACACACAAGCGATATTTTACACTATGTCTTAAAATATAAGGCACATTTTAAGTGTTTTTGTTTTTTTACCCATAGACAGTCACATAAACCTTTTAAAATACATAAGTATAGAAGAAAATCTGAATTTTCTGTCAAAGTTACCCCCATCAAATGGGTAACTTTGATCCTCCCCTAACTCTTCATAAAAAAATTGTCATAATTACCGTTCTTATTGATCTAGGTAAGTTCTTAAGTTTTATTAAATAACTAAAATTAGGAAATCGAGTGTCTTAACAATAAGGTTCCCTTTGTCTACCCTGTCAATTGTGGGATACAGTGTGAAGAGATATTTACTGTGAGGTGTCTTCCACCAATAAACACACAATGTCATTAACACAGTGTTATGTTGACATAACATTCTCTCGGCCTCCCCTACTATATGTGGGATAAAGGTAAAGCATAGAAAACATTAACAAATATTAAATACCTTATACTTGGTCAAAGTTCTTTTAACAATTTCTTTTTCAACTTGCAATTGTGTAATTCTTTCATGTAGATATTTATTTTCTGTCAATAAAGCATCTATGTCCACAATTGGTTTTGGTTGGTCAATTTCTTGTGTTTTTACCCTATTAGACAGTATGAAACTTATTTGATGATTCAAATGCTGTACTTTACTCTTGTAATAATCACGATCTGATATCAATTCTTCTTTCTCATCTAATGTAGCTCTATAGTCTAGTTGAATTTGTTGGTACTGTATAAAAAAAATATTATTATATATTTGCTATTTATAATACAGTGTGATTCCATATAATTTCATTTAATTTTATGACTAAGGGTTGAAATCCTTCTACATTTTAGTTGCTTGTTTTAGATGCTATGCTCCATTCCATTTTAATTACAACTCAAATAGATAACAACCAAAACAATTGTCTATTTAACTTATGTACCGACAATACCAAGAAATTTTGGTATTTTGATTTACATATTTGGATTACCTTGTATTACAAAAAAGTATACATTATTGTACATTCATACTATATTTACAAAAAATATAGGCATTATTTTATATGACTTGTGAGTGTGATAGGTTGTGGGTTTGATTCCATTAAAGAAAATAAAATATTTTATATTTAAAATTCTTTGTTCTGGTGTTCAGGGTAAGCACTGTGTTAAGTGCTGCCACTTACCACACATACAATGCCTTCAGAATTAGGCAGAAAGCGTCATACACTAGGCTCCTAGGTTCCTATTCTGCTACATGGGGGATACAGAGTGAAGCTAAAAAAATCATCACTCTCTAACACCATATATCAAAAGCTTTATAAAACAAATATTTAAAGTAAGACATACTTTTTTCTGTATTTTTTCAAGTTCATGCACCATTTGCTCAAAATCTACTTTAGAATTTAAATATATTTTTCTATTTCCATTCAATTCTTCAAGGCTTTGACCTTTTTGCATTTGATTCCTCAAAGCCAGGATATCACCGTTTGCTTCTTCAAGTTTACTTTTTAATGTTTCCACCTAAAATGCAAGATTAAAATTTATTATAAACTACCTATGGCTTCACCCGTATGGTCAAATGAAAATTATTAGACAATTTGTCATATATTGTCTTGATTTTGGTAGGAAGCTGAGTATGGAATATTATGACACTAGGTTCTTCATGCCTAGCCTACATATGCGGAATGAAGTGAAAAGAGAAACATAATTAGATATTTAAATATGCAGTAAAAGTAATGTAAAACATACTTCTACTTTTAACATGTTGTTATGTTCTTTTGTTCTTGCTAATATTTCACTACCACTTATATTTGTTGGTGTAAAACCATCCCAACTGTTTGTTTTATTTTGCAAATTTTTCTTATATTTTAACTGTTCCACCAATATTTTATATTTATCTCGTTCCATGCTACATTTGTCCAATTCTTTACTCATAATAGACAGGGCATCAATTTTGCTCTGTAATTTACTTTTAAGAACGGAATTCTGAAAAAAAAATGTTTTCTATTTAATACATAATGTAGACTTTCATCAATATTACTTTAAAGGTTCAAAGATACCTCGAGAACGTAATCATCAAGTTGCTGATCTTGAAATTGTACTTTATTTGTTTTTGTAAACATTTTTGTAGACATTTTTAAGTTATTAGAAAATTAAAAATAATTTAGCTGTTCTATATCGAACAAAAGTTGTGTTGTCAATAAATCACAACAGGCAAAATTATGAATCAGAAATCAATTTTCATAGAAATGTTGAAATATTTTTACGTTAAAACGTCTTATTATTATTTGTATTTGATTTTAGTTAAATAATAATTGCCGCAACATTTCTCATATTATGTTTAATCTCAACATTTTCAAAAATTTACAAATAGTAATATTTTATTTCAGAAGTTTTAATATATAATAATTAATATGTATGAATCGTTAATGCCAATTAGTAAATAATAAATTTCATTTCATTATTGATAAAAATTTATAAGTCAATTGAATATTTGCAACTTGCAAAATACCGTCACTGTCAACAAGTGTATGAATGAAATGTATATTCTTAAAGTTGGCAAACTTCAAAATAATTCCGTTCGGTATCATTTTTTCAAATTAATTTTTCATTCGATTTTATAACTATTTATGAAAAACGTAATATTACATTTTTATTCGAGTCTTTTTTCTTAATTGTAAGTATTTTACAATTCAAATTTTTCATTTTGTAATTGCAGCAAAAATAAAGAACACAATAACTGCATTAATGTCATCTCCTTGTCAATATATCATCAAATTGTCAAATCGTGTTACGGTGTTTGCACATATACTACGAGGGGTCTTAGTATTTTATTGCCGATGTTTAGTAACTTTTTAGTTCGTCTTTATTTCAAATATTTTTTCTATACCATGTTATGCAGGCGACACCAAAAAAATATAGTGGGTTCATCTTAACACTTGACTAGAATGGCCGCATCTGCTACAGAGATAGAAGACTTTTTGAACGGACCTCTTGTTTCGTGGGTGAGTGATCAACCATCCGTGCCCTGAGTACTAGAATTAGGCATAAAATATTAATACATAATGCGTTACATGTAATTAATCGTATTATTTAATTCATTGTTCTTTAGAATATTGTACATATGTGAATGTGTGTGAGTTATTTATAGGTGCAACTTTAAGTTAAAGTAGCCATACAACATCGCTTACACTGTGAGCAAAGCTTTTAACTACGAAAACGCAAGCTTTTTGACAATAATTTGTTAATATGTGTATATTTACTGTTTTGATATTCAAAAATATAACTAAGCTTTTCTGATTACCTTAAAAAAATATATATTAATTTCCAGACAGTGTTAAAATTATTTTTTAACATACATAAATGTCAATTAAGTTTCTAATTCTAAAATAAATGAATGATGAATAATATTAAGAAAAAAATGTTAAAAGAGACATTGTTATAAACAATACCATAACTTGACCTCTTTTCTTTATATCTTCTCAGACTTGAGTTACATTAATTAGATATTGATCTTTTGTTTTCCTTTTGTAAAATTATAAGCAAGAAGATTAAACTTTCACATTTGTTATGTATCTTCTATTAGTTTTTTTTAGTTTCACTCTGTATCCCACATATATAAGTTTAGGCTGAGAGGACCTTATGTTAAGACTGTTTGTTCACTATGCATCATCCAATTTTCGAGAAATTGCATGATGAGTGATAGAATCTTGTTACCAGAACGATGTCTGTCGAAAACAAATGAAACTAAATCATTCCCCTGAATGGGAATTAAACCCACCACTGTCAGTGTTAAAAGCAGATACTGTGCCACTGCACTACAACAGTCAAATGTATAGAAAAAAATTACTTATAAATATTAAAATTACTTTTGTTACATAATATTGCTTTAGATGCTTATTTAAGTATTAACATGTTATTAAAAACATATTATATAATCTTGAGAATACAATAATAATATTGAAAAAATGTTTTAAACAGCTAAAATCATGTCTTCCCGATGCCACAAGTATCAAGGAGTATTCGTCTCTGTTCAATGGAGACACCTTGCACCATATCTACCTCCAGATTGATCCAGAACCTTCTTTTCACATAACTAAATTGACTGGTCTTGAAGATCAAGCCCTACTCCTCGGTAGGGTCAAGAACTTTGATGCTATTGTAAAAAATTTGAAAGCTTTGTATGATGAAGAATTAGGGATGACATTATTAGTTGTCCCGGAGTCTATTTGCTTAGGAAAAGCACCAGAATCGAGGGAAGGATTGGAAAATATGAAACTTTTGAGTCTCCTTCTATTAGGAGCGGCAGTACAGTGTCCCAATAAAGAAATATTTATCACAAGAATTAAAGAACTGGATGTTGATTTGCAGCATAATATTGTGGAATGTATAAAACAGGTTTGTTTGTTAATATTCTTATTTAAAATAAAATAAATCAGCTTCACGCTGTATCCCGCACACAGCAGGGTAGGCAGAGGGAACCTAGTGTTAAGACACTCCGTTCCCCACTTTCTGCCGAATTCGGGAGGCATTGCGTGTTGAGTGGCAGAACTCAACGCCGCACTTAACCTCGGCACCAGAGCGAAGAAATGGAAATATAAATTTAAGTAAATATTTCATCTCCTCGAGTCTGGATCGAACCCACAACCAGTCGGTTTTACAGTCACAACTTGTGCCGCTGCGCCACGACTGGTCTCCATGACTGGACTGGTCATATTCTTATTTATTTCCTTCATATAGCGTAATATAGGGGACGGAAAGTTAAGACACTAAATTCTCCATGTCAGAACTCATACATTGTATTATTATCATAGTGGGGAAATGAAAACACAACAGCGTCATGTTTACATACACATAAGTCACATGTTATGCCGCTGTGCTAAGTTGCCCTACGATTTTGTTCTTTTGGTAACATTTTTATGCTCATTTAAATGTTTATGTGTAAAAGAGTTATTGCTTGTCACTATCTATCTAAGTCATAGGGGTCTTATCACATATAGGGGCTCTATAAGAACATTAACAATCTACTGATATGCAAATTGTATATCCAGTGTAGTTTTTGTAATTTTATATCTCTATTATGGCACAGTAGTACAGGTGTCTGACTGAAAAGATGTGGATTTGGACAGCGGGTAGGGAATGGAGTGTTTTAACACTAAATTCTCTCTAGACTGCTTTGCGAAAACAGCCTTCAAAAGTGATATTGCAAATTTTATCTTAAAGTTATATTAAACATGAGCTATTCATGAAAAAGGCTCTTAGTTTTTAGTTAAATCATAAGTTAAATGTTTAAGATGAACTCATATTTCAAGGTTTAATCATTAATCTTTCCACGAAAGGAAACAGTTTAGGCAATGTATGCCACAGTAAGACTAATGTGTTACATAGACCTTGACTTACCTACATAACAAATCCATAAAAGTAAACATGTGTGTAAATGAATACTAAGCATTTGAGTACTCTATGATGATTTATGTATGATTATAAAGAGTTTTTATCAATATACCACACCATTCATTATTAACATATTATATAAACACTTTTTAATAACCCGATTAAAGCAACATATGGAAATTTTACTCATAAATGTCTATCAAATGAAATTTTATGGGAGCATTTATAGTGTGACATAATATTTTTTAATTATTGAAGTGAAATTTCTTTATTTATTTAATTTATGTTATATTCATTTTTGTTATATAAAACTCATGTTTATAGAGTTCAGAGGTGTTGATCTTGCCTTAGAATTTAATATGAAATATATATATTTTTTCGATGCTTTTATATAATTCACGGGTTATTCATTTATTAATAATTATTAATTAATAATATTAATTCAGAAATTACTACAAAAACATAATTTATTTTGCTAATATTGACCTGAATGGGAATTGGAAGTCAATAGCTTCTATGATTTTATATAAAAAGTAAATGGCTTCGAAAGCTAAAATTTGACATAGAAGTTTCCTGGTTAATAAATAAAAATAATACGATGGTCAATAAATAAATAAATTTAAGAGACAATTTCTTTAAAATTCTACAGGAATAGAAGAAAAGACATTTCATATTTTATAGTCCACATAAATGAAGTCGCCACAACTCGTATTACATAAAACATTTTATGTTTAGGTAACAGACATGCAAACTGTAGTATTAACACCAGACGCAATAGATCTATTTCAATCACCTACAATGTTTAACCATATGAGAAGGTTAGCAAAGGAGCGTGATCATTATTTACAAAATTGGGCCACTCTAGCACTTAATGAGGGCTTGTGCGAGAACGAAACGGAAAATAAAAATGGTAAAAGCAGATCTACACAAAGTGTTAATCAGAGTAATGGCGAAAGTCAGCATTTGGCTGTGGAACTAGCAGACTGGAAGGCCAGATTGAGAAAACAGAGGCAGGAACTGTAAGTGTTTTAACTTTTAAAATCTTTCAAAAGGGTATTTATATGGGAAATTAATTTAAAGATGATTAAATTTATGTTTTTCATTATTTAAAATAAACTTTTGGTTTGTGTCAAATATAATGTAATGCACATTTTGAGGCAGACCATTGCGGCGAAGTGGAAACGCGATTGTTGCTAGTTCACGCTCCCACTCAGGGGAATGGATAATTTGAATTTCCATGATCTTATAAAACAAACTGCGGCTTTGAGTTCCACGTAATTTTGATTTCGTGCGGAAATTGGAGAACGGTGTGTCTTGACACTCTTCTGCCTACCCTATGTGTGAGATGAAGATTAAAAACAAATTGCCAACGTCAACTAGACAAATTGCGTAAGGTTGACATTACCCAACAGCAGAAAGAAAAAATAAATCAATTATGTATGTAACAATAATGAAATGTAATATTTTCATTTCCTTGCTCTGGTAACAAAGCATTGACCGCGGCGTTGAGTTCCACCACTTAGCTGTCAGAAAATTGGCGGAAAGTGGGGAACTGCATATCTTTATTCTAAGTTTCTTCTGCATATATTGTCTTGTGGAATACAGCGTAATGTTAAAAAAAACTTATGAAATGCTTACAGAGAAGAAAAATCAGAACAATTATCAGAATGCAGGGAAGAGCTCGAACATACGAAACTAGTTCTGGCCAAATTACGGACAGACAGTCAAGAATGGTTCAACGAAGCGAGAAAAGCAACTGGCTATAGAGATGAAGTTGATGCTTTAAGAGAAAAGGCAGAGAGATGTGAAAGGTATTTCCATTAAACATGTACAAGCATTGTGGCGCAGCGCAATCAAGCTAGCGAAGGTTGTGGAGTCAATTTCCACCTAGATGAATAAAATGTTTAAAATATTCAGTTCTTCGCTTTTGAAACGAGGCAAAGAATTCAGCAGAAAGTGGGTAATGAGATGAGGACGAAATATCTTAACACTAGGTTTCGTCACTCGTCGCCATATTTTTTTATCGAGCAACGTCAAAATTTTTATTTTTATAATTATTTTTGTTTGTGTAAATAAAAATAAGCCACTGTTATGTTTGTTTACATTATATCCACGAGTTGCTTATTATCTTGGAGAGACATGTCTCTTATAGTTCTTCTCTTAATTCTAAATTATTTATTAATTCCAATTTATAAAAATAAAATTATTTATAACAAATGCATGTAAATCTTGTGTGGAAAGGTTTTCATAGTTGAGTATCTACGTCCCAAAAATACTAAAAATTTGATTTGCTTGTAGTAACAAAACCATTGTTTTATAGGAATTTCGTTTTTTTATACATTTGAAGATATTATTTATATTGGATTATATTATTTTTATATATTCCTTAAAATAATTTTGTATGGCTTTTATCTTGAAAATGATAAAACTACGGACCATGCAATGTAGCGTAAAAATAATTGACCACCTCTATCGAGTTGTTTCAGTTATTCTTTAAATAATTAAACCTATAGTCTTATTCTATTTTATTGAATCTGTCTTTTAGGATTACACATGTATCTCTTTAATCATCTGAAGGCTTTTATTAACGTGTGGTGAAGTTATTTTCTGGTACTTTATTATATTCCACTTTTTAGTATGTTTTACAGTGTTAGTAATATATGGAGGGATGTTAATAAGTTCCTTAGTGTTTTTTTTTAAAACGTTTCAGTAATTCTAATTATTACTGTTGCTGCTACTTGCGCCCCGAAGTTTATATATTCTAAATTCTTATTTATTAATTTCCGATTTATTATAATTATAATAAGCCTTTTATTCTGAACTGCTTGTAATAGATTATAGTTTACAATCCAAACTTAAACTAAAACTAATAAACTAAACCTAATAAATCTCAATATAAATTTCAGATTGGAACAAGAAATATTAAGATATCGCGAACGTTTAGCTGACGCGGAATATTATAAAACGCGTGTGGCAGAATTACGTGAAGATAATAAAGCTTTAATGGAAACAAGGGATGCCTTAGAGGAACAGTTGCAGAGGGCTCGCAAAAGGGCCGATCAGTGTTTGTCTCTTGAAGCGGCTATGATAAAGTTAAAAAGGGAAGCCAACGACATCGCTTTGGTGAGTCAAAGGTTTTTTTATTAAATTTTTCTCTGATGCTCTACATACGTTTGGTCCATACCCTTTCACTCCATATTATTATTATTATTTAATTTTACATTAAAAATAATAAATGAGGCCGTCGTAGTGCAGGGACACAAGCGTGTGACCAGTTCTAAACCTGTAATTCAATAGTAGGAAAAAAAAGAAAAGATTTAACTAATTTTTTATTGCCCAAATACATAACGTTCGCTATCGAAAATGAAATATAATAACAAAATACTATATAAAAGTAATAATTTCAATTTAATAATGAATTTTGTTGGTTTCATGTCACAGGAACGAGATGCAGATCAACAAAAGATTCAAGAACTCATTGAAGAAAACAACCATTTGCAATATATTACTAGATCCGTTTTGAGTGAAAGTAATAATAGCAATTTAGACACTGACAACGAATGCGAAAATACTTTAGAATCTGGTGAAAATAGTTTATCTGAACAGTTAACTAGTAATGCTCAA
>JAATLQ010024670.1:16139-43848 GCA_013421005.1 Heliconius erato x Heliconius himera
ATAGCTTGCTAAAGAAATCCGACATAGATATGTCGGGATCGATTCATAGTCTTGACCCAATAAGAATGAATGAGGGTAATTTCGTTAGGAGATTATCTTCGGCCTCTATTCATAGTGGAGGTGGGGATGATGCCCTTATAAGAGCTTCTTTACGGCGAAGACCACATAAAGCTGTACCACCCACTCATAGAAACAGCTTTCAAGGAATAGAAGGCGAAACTAGTTTACCAGCAGGTACAATTTAAAGTTTTACAAAATACCTATATGTAAAATACAAATGTTTAATACTTAATTTAGAGCCCGCCAAGACACAACGGAACCGTATCTGGCGATGGTTGTAGATTCGCTTCCTATCTAGGGAAATTAATTATTTTTATTTACCCTCTCTGGCCATACAAAACGCAGTACTGAGTTTTGCTACTCAAAACGCAATATCTCGAATTCAGGTGGATTGTGTCAATGGTTCAGGAAAAATGGAAAACGAAGTGACTTGACACTTTTCTCTGCATTGTGTAGTTACGTGTAAACCTAAAAACGCTTTTAATATATATTTTCATCGTGTATCAATTGAAATTTGTGCCTGTAAGACGCTTTGAAATGCTGATTTCTCTATGCTTTTTTTTACAGCATCGACCCCATCTCCTGTGTTTGGAACAGCCGGTACTCGCAGAACCGTGTACTTGGCTGATGACAACCCAGAAGTCAATATAAACAACAAACCCCAAAGTACTCCAGTTAAAGAAAATCCAACATATTTAGTTTATAATAGAATATCTACAGTGATAGGTGACGGTGCCTGTCAAAACGAAAGACCTATAGAAAACCATAGACCAATGTCGGAACAATCGCGCTCTGTAGATGATAACTTGGACCGGGAGGAAATGCGTGATAAAAGAGCAAGTAGAAGCGATAAGCCTGAAAATTCAAAGGAAACCGCCATTTGGTATGAATATGGGTGTGTTTGAAAGATATTATATAAAATAATTAATGTGAAAAAAATTACAGCACTTTGAGGCCATCCAAAAATTACGTTAAAAGTTAAAAGGGTTAAAAAGGAATGAACTGCTGTTTTAATTTAATAATGTTTAGGTGTACATTTGAAAATGTGTGACGTCACACGTCGTGTACGTGAAAAGGTCTTACAAATGTGACAAGGATGGGTGCAAGGTCAAAATGGACATATGACTTAATTTATGGATGGCCTGAACACATTTATAAGTTTAGTTTTGTTTCTCCTTTCTAACATTTTAACGAAATTAGTTTACTTATACTTAGACAAACACTTTATCAATTTAAAACATATTAATGTATAATTAAATATCATACATATTATACATATAATTATGTACTTATATTATAAATATTAATATTATAGGAAATAAGTTGGTTATAGAATGTTCTGGATTGGATAGACTGAAGGGATGCCTTGAACTTTGATGTGAAAGTGGTAACAGTGTGACTGTATCGATATTTTTTATATTGTTAGACATTTTTTAAAATAACACTATAATGTGTTTACTATATGATACCAGTATTAAATCGGCATTTATTTAAATAAATTTTGCATATAGTATGATGACCTATGATGATTTTATTTTTTTTAAATGATATCACACCAGTGTATGTTATGTGAAATTTTATATTTGTAAAACTTAGCGTCCATTGCAATGGTGATGGTTTTGTGGGTTCGATTCCCACTCGGAAGATTAAATTATTATCATTTCCACGGTCTGATCTCAACATGCGAATTCTCGAAAATTGGATGGTGCGTGGGGAACAGAGTATCTTAACCCTAGGTTGCCTCTATGCTTACTCTCTTATATGCGGGATACAGCCTGAAACAATAAAAAATGTGACATTTTTGTTAGAGGCTATATTTAGTTGTGATTTTGTATTTAAATTGATTGACATTTTAAAATAATTGGAAGGGAAACATTTTATATAGATTTGTAAATTAAATGATATTAAAAGAGCCCTTGCCAGTGGTCTGTGACACCTTAATAATATTCATATATTTTTTACTGACGTTATATGTGACAGCTAGTTATATTAATAATTTGTTTGTGATTAATTTTGATGAGATTTTTTTTATGTTAAGAAAATATAAACTTATGCTCGTTATAATAAAATAATTATTTGTAATTGACAAACAATACGTATTTTGCGTAAACAAAATATCACTCCTGATGTACCTTCGAATGTGGGTATCTTAATGTAATATAAACATTTCTTTTAAAATAATAATATGTTAATTTAGATATTTAATAACAAAATGCATTTAATCTAACACTTCTACACAAATTTAATCACAATTAAAACTAGATACTACAATATAATAATTAATTCAATTTATATATCTATAGTATAAGTCAAATCACATTTTAGTACAAATGTTCAGTGTTGGGTAATATTGAATAATAGCTACAAAAAATTACAATTATTATTTATACATATTTTATTTTTTCTTCTTTAAACCAACTTTTGTTATCCTTACTTCTTAGTATATAAATTAAAGAAATGACTACCAGGGCGTAAATCGTTCAATATATTTAATAAATCAACTTGCGTACGTATTTTTTAATCATAATTAGGTACTTAATAGAAGTTATTTAGTTTGGTTTGTGCAATAAAAAAGATTTATCGTAACATAAATAAGTTGTAACAAGCGTATAACAATTACGACGCAGCTTGATAAGAACGTATGGCTTAGCGGTCAGAGTGCTTGGATGGTTTCCAAAAGGCGCAGGTTCAAATTCCCGCTATGTTCAAATTTTTATACGTTTTATTATAATAAGTATTTAAAGATCAGTCGATTTAATAATTTATTCACCTTATAATAAACTATCCTTACCCTAATTACGATAAAAAAGTATGTATGCACACCAACTTATCAACTGGTACTGCATAAATATCAAATACTTCCATTAAGTCTGCCTTAGAGTTGTGTTATTAAGATTTTTCTGTGTGAAATTGTTTTACATTTTATAGACTGAATAATAGTAATTCTAGTTAATTGTACTTGATTTTCATTTTCATTGATTATATATTTTATATTTAGTAAATCTGTATACTTTAAAAATATACTCCAATATTATAATTTAAGCTCGTTCATTATAGTGTTTATATTTATTCGTAATCATACAATAAACACTCTTGAAAACATAATAAATAATTTATATAATTTGATTCCAAAATTGTAACGAATTTAAGGGTTAAACGTAATAAGCACCCAGCGTTTCAGAGGAGGTACTATGTGGTGCTTTAATAATAAGGCAATTAATGACATTATTGATACGATCATATTTTTTTTAACTGTTTTTATTTTTGTATTATATTGTGATGTACTTAATAATCGCCTCTCACCGAATTACGTATCTTAGCACACTTCTTTCGAATAAAACATCGAAATATTTATTGTATTTTATTGTTACCCTCTCATGGAGTTAGCAATGTGGATAAATCTCACAAAATACGTAATTTTAATAGATTTTTAATTCAATTTCATTCAATTCAAGGTCACACTTTCTTAAAGTTAAATAGTTGAGAGCACAACACAACAACAACACAGCTTCTGACAATAAACGCGACGGTTGTAGGTTCTATTTCCATTCGGGCTAATAAATTATTTTAATTTCCTCGCACTCTGGTAACAAGATAAAAATAGCGTTAAGTTCCGCCACTCAACTAAATATATTGAACGACGACTTTTCACATCCGTGCTGGATATAGTTTGACATTCTTATATAAGAGGACATGGTTCATTAAAACTTTATTATGTAAGAATATGTTTATTTCAAAATGATTACATAATACTTTCAAGAGGATAAATTATAGTTGTTATAAAAAATATAAAATTCAAAATTTCGAATAGTGATTTAAAATTTGGCTTTTTAAAGATCATCCATAAATTAAAGTCACATGATTATGGACTCAACCTTGTCACAGCTGGTCACATTAATGGGATCCCGCTACCTAGTGTCACGTCACATATTTTACACGTAAAAATTACAAAATCATGAAATGTCTTAGCCCACCTTTGTCATACAATGTCACAGTTTGTCTGCCACCTCCCTCCCCGTTAACGTGTGACGTTATTTATGGATGCCAATGCCAGAATGATATACCTAAACATGTCTATAATGAATGGAATAATAAATCCATAGAATTGAAATTAATGCACTTTTTAAAAAATTAAACTTATTTTATAAAGAACACTTGAGGTCATAATCACTATTGTAAAATAAATTGTTTGGCAGTGTTTATTGTCAGTGTATTTCAGTACTATTCATTTTTTGTATAATTATATCATACATTTATATGACAAGGAACAACTCACAGGATTTTTGTGGTAAACAATTATGAAAATAATTAAAGTTTAATAAATTTAAATACAAATAAATATTATAATCACCATATTGTTCACTGAATACATTCTAAATTACAAGAGATCAAACTGAGTCATGTTTAAATTTACGTGATAAGTTACACCTACTGATCTCCTTTTTTTAACTGACTTAATTTTTTTTATCTTTGAAGGACCACCTTAAAAATATTAATAAAATATTTAAGTAGGTATAGCGATGTTAAGACAATTTTTAAAATATCAATTATTGATTTATTCATGATTATTTTAAATATTTTTAAAGAATAATTCCACACTAAGGATAGAAAAATATTTTTTAGAAAACATAAAAATTTTTACATAGCAGGAATGGAACCTATATCTCTTGAAAACCGTCAAAGTGCTCTGAGGAGTAATTGTAAACCTTATATGTAGTATAAATGATGGTGGCGGCACTTAAACAGTTTCCAAGTTCCAACAAGCCAGAGTTCAGGTCCCGCAATGTTTAAATTTTGATACATTTTCTGAGAAATATTCATAATTTTTATAATGCATTTGTTAAGCCACAAAATATTTTGTGTTATGTCAAAGAGATCCATTTAAATTTGGTTCAGTCTTTATTTCCCACTGCAAAACTGGGACCGGCTGCATTGACACTTTGAATGGTACTCCAGATACAACAGCTTTGCGACCAGATTCCACTCTTGGTGGCAAATGGGAAATTATACACTGTAAAATTAAAAAAAAAACAATATCAATATTTTTATTTATATTTTTTCTTAATTCTTTTTAGGCACAGAGAACATGATGTCAAGACACTCTGATCTCCACTTCCTGCCTGAATTTAAGATTATGTATGCCTTTGAGTGCCTTTCCAGAGCAAGGACATTCATTTCATTGCTCCAAGTGGGGATTGAACCCACAAGCATTTACAGTCAATATTGTGTCACTTTGTGATTCATTTATAAATACATTTTTTTTTTACATAAGCTTACCTTTGGTTTAGCACTTTCAGTAGTCATGTATCCAATACACATAGTTTTTGTTGTATGACCCCAGAGAAGTTCCCCTTCCCCAATTTGTGGGTTAAAAGTCAATGCCAATGTACCTCCCAATCTCTCGGGTATATCCCATAGAAATGGTGATTCTAAAAAGTTTTCTTTTAAGCATTTGTCTAAGCCTAGTGTAGGAGATGTATTTAGTAAGCTTTCAGCTGAGTTTTTAGCTAGTTGTGTCCTTATGAGATGTTCCCCGCATCCAGAAGTGCATGCTGCAATAGAAGGTTTTACACCATCTCTACTTGTGACTGCCCAAACACCACTTCCAAATGAAGCTGCCTGCCCTACTCGTCCTTCATGTTTTAATGAAACTCCCCCAGAACTAGCGCCAGAAGCAACAATCCCATTTGAATCTACACATAAAGCCCCAACAGTGTCCAATGGACTAAACTTTAAATCATTTTGTACTGAATATCTTTTTAATTTTCTCTTACAATGCTTATAATTGCGAAAGGCACGTGTAGATATCATTTTGTGTTCTTCCACTACTTGCAAGCCCATTCGTTCTGCCCAAGTTTTAGCACCTTGACCTGTAAGTATACAAGGTGGTACCCGCCCTAAGGACAGACTCTCACACTGCTTCATACACAGCTGTTTTGCTAATGTTATTGGATTCCAAACATTGGATACAGCCCCACATGCCCCAAAGTGCAAGGTTTGTCCATTCATTATTGATGCATCACATTCTACTAATCCATCCCAGCTAAGATTTGATCCGTATCCAGCATTCGTTAATGGACTGTTTTCTAGTTCTAGAATGTAATATTATCAATAATAAATATGTTACTGTACATGAATAAAATTTAATTTCTTATACTACATACCTATTATAGCTTTTTCTACAGCATCAACGGCATTGCCTCCTTGTGACAGTGCCTCAGCTGCTTTACGGCATGCTAAATAACATGTTCGCTGATATTCTTTTCTTAATGTATCACTATGGTACCCCGCGCCTAAAATATTAACAAGTTAATAGGGTTTTAAAGAACCAAGGTAAAATATAAATATGTAATTTAACTCACCGCAATGAACAGCTACGAATCCATTCATTGTAATGCAGATTAATTATTTATTGTTAGTCCAAATCATATTTTTTATTTAAATATTCATATTCTAAGATACAAAAGTAAAATAAATTACAAATCAATATATATATGTTTTATGGCTTTTAAAAACAAAACAATAGTATGTCAAGAATTCCACAGACCGATAATATATGTGTTATCAGTACTCGGTAGGGATGCCCGATAATCTTCGATTTTTAATGAACATTGATGTTAGCAGTTAAAATATCGATGTTTTATCATCGATGAAGCATTATGGCAGTTCTCCAAAACGCACAAATTTCAATTTCCTTGTGATTACTCATTAATAGTAAATAATTTTAATAAGATGAATATTATATTAAATATTTAACTAAATAGTAAACAAGTCGTCTAGACAAGTTTAATGATTTAGTATATACAAAAATATAATTTAAGAAAGAACCTTCAAAAAATTTAATATTTTATGTGGAGATTTGGTGTGTTCTTAGCTAATTCCTTTTCAAAAATATTCATAATTAAACTATATTAATTTAATTTGCTATTTTTTATTAAATAAATACATTCTTAAAGGTTTTAATAATAAAAAGACCTTATAATTTAGGTGTAGCTACACAAAAATCGATCGCATAAAAAGTTTATAAAAATAGGGTCATTGATCGAGCGAGCTTTTGTTTTAAATATTGCCACGAAAATACGTTATCTAACGTGCTGTTTATTTTGGCTTCTAATAATGTTAGCATGCAGAGCTTTAATTTCCGACGGTGCAACTGCCGCCACGGGTACTTTAACAATTTATAAATAAGTCTTAAATTGGATTCTCCTAATTTTAGCACATGAATCGTCATCGATATCTTTAATTACTACTTATAGATTAAAAATGTTTCGGCAATCGTTAATATATACTAATCTTGACATTTTGAACAAATCTGTAACCAGCAAATTTCATGTACTTTGAATGAGTTTTTCATAAAATTCCAACGTGTTTTATGTAAAAACATCATTGGTTGCGACGTCATTGCCAGTAAAATAGTAAAAGATGGCAATGACGCTAGAAGAAAAGTAGGTGAAGACAATGATTATTAGCTTTTAGAGTAGACGAATGGGTCTGATTTCAGGCTGTAGTCTTGAATCTTAGACATATTTCTAACAGTACTAGTACTCACTGATGGGTCGTGTGAAGAATTTTATGTTTAAACCAGCTATGACTAAAAATTTACGTAATACATAAATTTTGTTCGTGAAATTTTCTCGGATTTTACTCTTTTGAATCATCTTGCTATATCACTTCCATGGCATTTAGTTTCAGTGTAATGGAAACGTTATAAATAATATTACTGTTTTTAGCATATAGAACAGTACAAAAATAAGCTACTTCAACTTAAATTTTATATTTAGAGTTAATAAAATATATCTAAAATTTAACGATTTCTATTAATATTCTTTAGTTGTTTTTATTTATTTTTTTCATTATTCTTTATTTTTTACATCTCACTTTATCCCTAGCGGGGTAGTCAGAGAGAAAGGAGCGCCAACGCCCTACTCTCTGTATGTTTTACTTTATCAACTGTTATCACTCGTCAATCTTTTTATAAATGCCATGTTTTTTTGTAACTTCTGTATATATCTTTTCTCCTGAGTGAGGGTTTGGGATTTATAAGACCCGATATTATGGTTAGGTTTATCCGCTCTTTACCCAGACGCAGCTGACTTCGATGCATGTCCATTCTTGACATCGGAGATTCCCCCAATACCGATGCTTCCCCTATTATCTTGTTTTTATAGGTCTACACACTGCAGAGGTAAATTACGTTTCACTGGTCTTAAGAATTGGATTTATTTTCTTGCTAGACTTAAATATAGTTTTAATGGAAGCTTTTCTCTTAAAATGCTCTTAAAATGTTGTAATTCTGTCTGTTTCAAAAGTTGTTTTACATATGATAGAAGTGCCGGTTGTCTTTCTACTGAGGGTCTTCTGATAATGCTGGAGGGGAGTAGGCATCTTGCTCTGATGAAAGGCATTCTTCACCCATCAAAGCTCGTCCCCTAGGTGTACAGCGTCGCAGAATTGGTGGGCTCTTTGAAATAAAGATTTGCCAAAAATAAACGTGGGTAAGATTCACTATTGAAGTATGAAGTGGGTAAGATTCATTATTGAACTATTGAAGTATGTGAGTATGGTTTCTTTGTTAGCTAACTTAAGATCTTTCAGCCCAAAAATAAAATGGTAAGAGTCCATGGCAT
The DNA here is from genome assembly GCA_013421005.1 of Heliconius erato x Heliconius himera. NCBI lineage: Eukaryota > Metazoa > Arthropoda > Insecta > Lepidoptera > Nymphalidae > Heliconius > Heliconius erato x Heliconius himera. Next base: position 24,827 of record JAATLQ010024670.1, read on the forward strand.
GTTGAGTTTATACCTCGGCGTACCGATTTGGCTAACTATTGAAGATATGGTCAGTTTAGTCTTATTGTGTATTTTCGGCAACCCATACAATTTAGGATATTTTACACAACTAGTTACGAGTAGTAGTTACGTTTCTTTCATTCTTCTTTTGCAACACCTTTCGCTGCCGTATATCAGCGTCGTTCGTCAGCATTGCACGGTGTTACTAAACGTGCAACTATTCTGTTATTTCACGGTTTCACCAATACATCTAAGGCACCGCTAATTCTGTTATCGGCAGCAATAAGCTTGTGCGTCTTTTCTTCCTTTCTTTCAAATGCAAGAATAGGCTCTGGTCCTTCTTTCCTTGGGAAGGAAATTTTCCCTCACATGTCACTTTGTGTCACAGACTTTACAACAAGGGAAGCGATTAAAGTATTTTACCGAGGTAGTCTCCCAAAATATCTTATACTCCTGTCAAACATCTAAAAAAAAATTCTTGGTTTAGGACCTCCTGCAACCTGCTCACTGCTGTAAAATGTGTGGCAAATAGGAATTACTAAAATTGCTCGTTAACGTTTTATTTCTTTCTTTCTCAGAACTTTCACGCTTCATCTTTATCAGTACTTTCGTTTGGTGCCTTTGTAGCATATCCTTTTTCTTTTTTAAAAAGATTTATCTAAGGCCTTATGATCCTAACGAGCTTTTTTTCTCTACAGTGTCTTTTACTTTATCATCACATTTATCGTGCTTTTTACTAAAACCTCGTTATCATTTACCACATATTTCGGTCGCTGCTTTTCTTATATAATTTTCGTTTTCTGTTTCAAAGATGTCTAATATTTTGGAAGTACTTATTCCTCTTTGATCGATGGATCTTAAAACTTCCAGCTTCTTATGCGATAATTCGACTCCAAGTTTGGACGTCTCGTACCTCAAAATTAAACAGACTCCTTATTATAGCAACCATTACATATTGGTCTGTTCCCAAGATAGCATCCTAAGCACTTGTGTGTCCACAACTTAACCTTAAATATACTGATCCGCTAGGAATAAGTCAATCATATTTTTCACGGTGAGAATATAATAGAACGTGCAAATGGATTGATGATGAAGGAATAGCAAAAAAGATTAACGAAGAAAAAGTGAGCGGTAATAAAGATAGACTTTCGAAAATACAGCATCAAAGATAATGAAGGAGAAAAATCACGTAAAAAGCATGAGGACGCCCCAGATGGCATGTATGAAAAGTTATGATAGTGGACGAGCTGAAAGAGGTAGATAGAGACCGTAGCGTTTGGGGTTCTATTCTCTCTGACTTTCCCACTAGTATTACAAAGTGAAGCTAAATAAGTAAGTATTTAATTTCGATGCTGTTGTAAAGAATGATTATTGGTACTACAGCATCATTTTTCTCCAGTTGCTTATCATTATTCTACACTAATCGTCATTGTCCGATTTAACACATTTTTTAAAAATTCCATTTATAAAATAAATAGGGGTTGTTCATAGATGCCACTTCAATAAACGTGCATTATAATGTCCAAGCTTACATCTGACAGCAGAATTACGGCTTTACACGCTGGTTTTAAAAAAGACATAATTTTTGGTTAAAAATAACAATTTTAGAAGAACTGCCAAATTAACTAATTTTTAAGTAATATCGATGTCAGCACACATAATCGATATTTAATCGCGTACACGTGGTTTCAAAATTATTACTTTTACAAATGATTGACAAAAATATTGGGACATTTAATGTGTTTTTATACTCCCTAATGTTTTAAATGTTCAATAATTTTTTGGTTTTTGTTGTAATTAAAAAGTCGTGTTTTATTGTAGTTGTTAGGGTTCGGTACCTTTTAAGGAAAAAAGGAACTCTTATAAGATCACTTTGTTGTCCGTCCATCTGTCTGTTTGTCTGTCCATAGCCTTTATCTCAATAACCATTGGAAATATGGAATTGAAATTCAAATCATATACTCAGATGTACGGCTCCATGATTCCCTGAAAAAAAAGTATTTCTACATTTATTTAAAAAGAGATATTGCCGTTTATATAGAAAAAAAGCGTATTTCGATACTATAAAGGGAATCAAAATTAATAAGATACTTTCGGTTGTTTTTAAACATTTTTAAGTGTTATTCCACACTTACTTACACGGTACCTTAGAAAAAAATCAAAAAATTATACATTTGTGATTAAATCCTAAAAAATAATAGCCTAAAAGGGGGTTTGATTTTAAAGCCACTAAGTTCAAGTCAGGTATCAGGTGAAAGGGCTCTGGCTAAGCAAAACTTGAAGTTCAGAAAAACCTCGAGACCTCCAATTTTGTACGGAACCCTCCTTGGGAGAGCCCAACTCGCCCTGTCCGGTTTCTTTTATTTATTGATAACGATATGTGCAAAAAAATTTAGATGTTGGCTAATATCGATGTTTCTCTTTCGATTTTTATCGATCATCGATGATTTAGCTTCGATGTTGACATCGATGTCAACTTTGATGTTTTTGTAACATCGGGCATCTCTAGTACTCGGTCCTAGCAGATTATATTGTTTTCTATACTTACTTCAGATATTTTAAAATTAAATTAAATTAAATTAGCTTCACGCTGTATCCCGCACACAGCAGGGTAGGCAGAGGGAACCTAGTGTTAAGACACTCCGTTCCCCACTTTCTGCCGGATAATTAGATATTTTCTTAATAAATTATTAAGTTAGATGGTCTAAGTATTTCTTTAATAATTAAATTATTTTAAAAAATAAAGATATTGTATCATATAAAAGATGAGCTTAATAAAATATGGAAGTAAAAATCACAAAATTTTATGCGACACGTTATCATATTCTTACCGCTTATATTTACATTCACTTTAGCCATATGGATTTAATATTACAGAATACATATGGCTGAAGTGAATTATTATATTTATTACACAATTAAAATAAATATATTTAAAATGTATTATATACCTTTTTTATGTTAAAATTTTTTAATAGACTTTTAGTAACAATTTGAATTTTAATTTAAAAAATATAAATTAAATAAGCAAACATTTCAGTTTTGAACCGACTTCTGTAAGAAAAAAAGAGGTTATCAATCCGACTGTATTTTCAATATTTGTTACCTCAGAACTTTTGAGTGGGTGAAACGATTTTGATGATTCTTTTTTTATTTGAAAACTAATGTGTCCATTATAATTTGGTCCATTTCTGACAAATATATCTGTGAGAAAATCACATCTTAAATTTGCATTAAGTATGTGCGCAACAAAACTCAATATCACGCCGACCGATTCCGATGATTCTTTTTCTATTGGAATGGATACACTTTACCGGATTCCATTATTAAAACCTAACAAAACTTTCACCAAACAGTCCTTGCGGTTTGGTGAATGTTTTGAAACTCGGGAACATAAAAGTTTCAGAGGAGGAAAGAAGAACAGAGCTTCTCAAAGCAGGTACATCTTTATTGATAAACTTGGGATGAGGAGTTTATTAATGGTATTTTAAAAAAGGACGACATATTATTATAGAACTAACATTTCCACATCACTCCTCAGCTATGTAGGGGAAAGGTGTAGGTCATCCCCTTAAAGATAATCGTCGTAGTCTATATATTTTTATAGTATTATTCCATGCTTAGGAAAAAAACTTAGAAAACAAAAAATGAACGTAGCGGGATTCGAACACGCGTCTCTTGGAAAGCGCTCTGATGTCATGTCAATGCCATACGTTCTCGAGCTACGTCGAAATTCTTATACATATGTTTTTACAACTTGTTTTTATTGCTAGCATCTCTGTAGGAAGATTTTTATAAATAACCATTACCTAAAGATTATTGCTTAGAATTATCATTTAGCGAGAGAGAATGCTATTTATTAAATATTCTTTACATCTTTAAAGTGTTATTCCACACTTAGGAAATACTTGGGAAAATACTTATTAGAAAACACATAAAACCGTATGGCTTAGTTAGAGCACTTGGACTGTTTCAAACTTTTAGTTGTAGGTTTTTTTTAAATTTTTGTATGGTTTCTAAAAAGTATTTTTCTTTTCCAAAATATTTAGTTTAAACATGTTTACTTAGTTATAATATTTTACGTTTTTTAGAGCTCTACTAAAGGGATCATCCAAGATGATCCTTAGTGTATGTACGAGAGTATTATACAGAATGTAAGCGAAGTTTGTCCATACTGTATTTCGTATGGTACTCGTATGTCTGCGTGCGCCTTTTTGACAAATGGCGTTTTATATTACAACGATAATTTTATTATTTATGTTAAAAAAAAATTAGGCTTTTATAGAGTACTTAAAACATCATTAGACCTCGAGAAAAAAAAATAATTAAAAAAAGAACCCGCTCTCAAAGAAACGAAAGCATCCTAAAAACAAGAAAGTACACCTCTAAAAAAACATAAGCCATCCACCCTACAATAACCCTTTTTGAGCCGACCGAAAAATGGTCACGTTAATTATACCTAACCACTAACCAATGTATATAAAAAAGTATCATAAATAAAAGTCCATCTTATAAGTTTGCAGCCACTTAATACTGTTTTTCTTCTGCTGCTCAGTCCAACATTACCGCTGGACTGAGAGGTGTGGGTGTGAAGAGACTTGTTAAAACCTACCATGGTAGTGCCTATAGTTTTGCTACAACAATACATCTTCATTGCAGATTCAATTACCTAAACTGAGTCTGCCACATTTTACAAAAAGATCGCATCTTATCTCCATAGTTTTCATTTTTTCCCGACTGCTAAGGAAGGGTTATGTTCGCGCGTATCTTGTATGTATGTAATATTCTTTATTACCTCATATCTCCACAACCTCTGAACGGATTAACACAATTGGGGTATCGTTAGATTCGTATTAGCAGCCCACGTGTTCTTAGATAGGTGACGTTAAAAAAACCAATCATGGCAGTTGTGGGATCCTATTGGACTTAGCGAAACAAAAAAAAATCGTTTCGAATACCAAAACCAAAAAGAAAATAAAGAAGCCCAATAGTTTATTAGGATTAACAGTCGGGACCCATAAGTGATTCTTTAATCAATAAAATCTTTACCAGGAACCCTGTATAATTGAAAGAGGTCCCAACTGTTAATCCTAATAAACTATTGGGCTTGTTTATTTTCTTTTTAGTCTTATGCAGTCGGGGTTTTTGTTTTTACAAATATTTTTTTATCTCTGATTCATTTGCAATACCTACACCTGTTATAAGTGTCAAACCAGAACTGTATTATATATGGCCAAACATGCAGTTATACTTTTTCACAAATAATGTAATAATTATATTACTAGACGAGACTTTATAGATTTTTTCTAATATCTCTGCATATATGATTACCTTGCATTCCTCCTTTCTTCATCTTAATACAATGATAATGTATTAGAAATTTTGTCATTCATTTGCTTAATTGATGATGAATAAAACAATATATAACATATTTCTTTTAACGTAATTAATTTATTATTAGATTTATGTGATTACTACTATGTGCTTTATTTTATATACATTTTTTTTAACATTTTAATAACATGAAAAATATCAATTTATAGATTTTCCAGCCGTCATCATAACACCAGCAACAAGTGCTGTTATTGTAAAACCTTGGGCTACAATTCTGAGTCTCATCATTCGCTGTGACAATTGAGTCCTCCCAGTTCGAAAACACCATAAGCCGTAGGAAAGAGCTCCAGCTGTAGCAAGGCATCCTAAAATAAATGAATTTTGCTTTATAAGTTATTAAATTATTATGTAATATATTTTAGTTACAATTACAATACCATATAAGGATATATAAAATTGACAACTATTTACCTATTGGAACAAAAGGATTTTCACCAAATTTTCTAATAAATTTTTCTTGGGTTGTTTCAACATGATGCACCGGACCCATGTCGCGACGCAATTGCACCCAGTCAAGATCAGTTGGTTCCTCATTTGCCATTGTTAGATGAATAAAAATAAAAATATTTCAATAGAATAAATTGAAACTTAATATTCTTGTATTAAATTAAGTACCTATCGAGTAATTTGTTTATCGACCAACCAAATCATGAATGTAGATTTGACATATTTATTTTTTTAAGACTAGAAATGTCAAAACCTGTCAATTGTGATCGATTTGTTGATATCGATTAAATAGTATTTTTAATAATTAAATAGTTATATAGTACAAAGTAAAATAATTCCCCGTGTTGTTTTTACCAATCAGTTGCAAGAACATTCTAAATTATATACTTTATTTTTGATTTTATTAAAATCAGTGTATTGAACTATTGAATAGAAAAATTGCAGGTCGCAAACTCAAATATATATAACATTGAATAAATAATAAAAAAATAACGTCATAACGTCTTGTAAATCGAAGAACACCGGCTGCATGAAAAAGCATGATTTCTCACGACGAACTTGACATTATCACGTTCCGCCTGAGCCGAGTGTGGAAGCGAGAGCGCGGAATAAACGATAGAGAGTTACGATTGACCAGGGTTAGGCTTGTGACACACTTTTTCGTTGATTCATTCATTGGTAAGTAATAAAATTTGCGCGTTAATCAATAAGAAAACCTTATTTGTCGCGACAGAAATTTTCGAAAAACCTCCTCCTCTCCTGTAAGGCCTAATACAATTAATTTTCTTTTCCCAAAAATGAAAAAGTGATTTTTTCAAACAAAATAAGTTTATTGTTGTAATATAAAACGCCATTTGTCAAGAACAACGCATGCATACATAAACCTATCAAAAGGAAACCGAAGCGTACGCGTCATTCCGAAATCGAGTCGTAGGTATTGGCGGCAAAGTTTGGTTAATAGTAGTATTTTTGTAGTAGTGGCAGTGTTTACGTTATTGGTATATATGCGTAACTGCGTCACACGAAATACAGGTATGGATAAACATCGTGAAACGAAAAAAATCCTACGTCTAAACTGTTAAGGCATCTTGATTTATTTCTTCAGGTATGGGTTTAAAATATTTTACCTTATATGTTGTTCCCGTAAAAGGAGAGCTAACACTTCCACCTGTATAGGTAGTTCACATGAGCGATCGGTTTTAAAATTTACCATTAGCACAATGCATCAATTCCTTTTGGTCGTTGACAAAGCAACGGATTTGTACAAAACTATATAGAAGATTTTAAAATCGATGACACATTGCTACCGGGGGAAACAAAATAGAATTCAAAAATACTGGGATACTGGGCCAAATAGATTTTAAAATTATGATTTTGAATTTTACAATAAATGGGAACTTGATTTCTAAAAAACCGAATTAAATATGCGGCGTAACGCGGTCTGACCATAGACTTACTCGTACATAACATATTCTTTCGAGATATTCGTAGGGTCCGTGACGTAAGGTATAAGTACTTAGAGCGTCACCTGTTTTGAAACGGCCACGTTGCGCACCAGCAACTATCTATCCCTGAAGTGAGACCAACTCTCTCTCTCTCTCTCTCTCTCTCTCAACTCACTACCGAAGATATTGAAGACCAAAGCAAAGTGGATTAGGTCGATGCCAAGTACGTAGACCTTGGCTTTAAGGGCCAGCTTTAATTCCTCGTAGAACAGAAAATCTTTATTACAGAAGTGCGTGGAGAGAGTCGAATTAGAATGGTCTTTAAAAAAGTTATTTCAAGCGAAATAAAAATCTAATATAATTAAACACTACAAACTTATGTATATAAAGATGTTTAATGATGATTAACTCTATTTGAGTTTTAAAAAATATATCGCTCTCACTGTCCAGCAAAAGGTTACACAAAAGGTGTTATTTTATAAGTAATTTTCAACATTAGTTCAACTGGCTGTCTTCATATCTTTTAATTCTCAAAGAATAAACTGGACAATTTTAAATTCTATGTTGTCCGTTGATTGTCACTACATTGCTCCTGTGTAATTAATTATATAAAACTTTATTATGTAAGTATTTAACACGAATACTTCTATAAACAATTGGAATCCCAAATCAAAATCGATTATAGAAATGTTGATATACGTGACACTTATTTTATTGTCTGTGCATTTTGTAAACTTCATATATTTATATTTTATCTACTATTTTCCCTAGTATTCATTTCTCTACGTAGTGTACTTATTAAGGCACTGTTAAGAATATAAGATGTTTTCTAGTTGTGTTTTTATTGCTTTTAATATGGTAAGTTTTGTTGTCTTTAATCATTTCGATTTCTTATTTCAATTTTATCATATCTAACAGAATACATATTCTTGTGTTTTTGTTTAGTACATAATATTATGATGTCACATGCATTAGGTTTAGGTATTTTGTGTCCGTAACTCTTAATAATTCGAATGTACTGCGCTGAGTGCACCACTGTAGTTATATAACTAACAATGCATTAGATACAGGTGTACGATATACATTATTATGTGTTTAAAAGGTTATAATAACTTTAATCGATTTGCAAATTTCTATCAAGGCCATTAAGTGTACTAACACCATAGGTGGAAATGGCGAACTATAAACATATATAAAGAATATTTTGTTGAGAATATGTTACTACTGCTATTTATTGCGTTTCAATTGCCAGTGTTCTTTTAGAGATTATAGCATTAAGTTCATTATTGGTTAAAGTGTATAAACTCTTTATTGCACTGAGTGAGAAATATTGATATATAGTGCAAACTAATGTTGGCAAAGGTGAATTTATCTTACTTATCTCAGCAGAGGTTTATTTTAGGAAAGTATTTACAGAAGATCATATGTAATTATATTACAAAAATGCTTATAATACCTCCATGATCCCTTTGTGTAAACAGACATGACTTAAGAAAATGTTTACCGGAGAAAGGAATAAAGATTGATCTTGCTCTTAAAAAAATTAAGTTAAATTATGAATATATAGTCAGAGTCAAATTCCTTATGCTTATTCTATTTTAATTGCTTAAAAGTAAGATGAACCTTTATTTGTTCTCTTGTAAACCTTCTCCTTTAACATGTCTGTTTATTAGTAGGGACCATCAATCTATTTATAGAGTCAATTTTGTATATAATTAACATATTTAAAGATCAAAAGCTTACATTTTTTAATGTTTGTTGCAGATGCTTCCGTCATCTCTTAATTTGAAGTCAAGTGCTTCTCAACGAGTGTCTTGAACACTACAACTTACAATAATTTTACTTATTTATTAACAATACATAAGTTTCTTAATGTTAGCACCTAGATATCAGTTTCTTATCATTTTGCTCGAGATAAAACACACCTAAGTAGCATATCTTTCTATGTTTTATAACAGAATTGTTGTGTTTTATTGTATTAAGTATTTATTAAGTTTATTATAAAAAGTAAAAATTGTAAAGTTTATTTGTGGCATTTTATCAAGATGGCAAGTGATCCAGAATTAAAGGATGGATTTACTCTTCCCGTTTGGATGAAAAGTAAACCAACCAAGTAAGTAGGACAAATTACAATAGTAAATCATGTGGTTGCTTAATTATTTTAAATATTTTGGAGTTTTCATGGTGCAGTGTGACAGCATCATTTATAGACAAATGGGACAGTTTTAAGAGAATGAATTATGTTAATTTCCTAGCTTTTAGATGAAGATAAAGTAGGGCATTCCACCAGTTCAAGGAATATTTAAAAAATTCGGCATTCCATGAGGAATGGATAGTCTTTACACCAGGTTCTCTCTGCCCACTCTGCAATAATAATTTTACGTGTTTTTAAATTGTGCCAATCTACATATTATACATATTATATGTATATATAATAAAAATAAATCATGTATATATAATAAGACTTGTTAATGCCTGTAATCACAAATTAGATAGATAACATTGACTCGTTTACATATTGAACTTTTTATTTTAATATCAATGTTTCGGTTGTTTGTAAAATTTTAATTTTAATTATATATTTTTTTATGTATGCTTATGGGAAAGATAACAAAAAGGCAAAGGACCTTAAAAAAATATCATAAAGTATACAATATTATTACTTATTTAGAAAACATAAAAAATTGTAAATTGTTTTCTAAAAACATTTATTTCTTTTCTAAGTACTGAAAAAATGTGAATCGCTCACAATATTTTTACTTTACAAAAAATCTATTAAAAGAAAATTATGGCACAAAAGGTGTGCATTTTAAAATAATTGCAATAAAGGAAATTTATAGAATTCTAGTGTAATTGTATTTATTTCCAGTAGATTTATTTGATATGGTTGTAATATTAAATGTTATTACTACAAGTAGCTTTCTATTTTTAAATTTATATTTTTTTGTATAGTCACACATACTTTCTAGTGCCATTTTTCTTTCAGAACAAGAGACATTAAAAGTCTAATACCAATGATAAATTTTATAATAAATGATATTAAAGTAACTATAGTGCTATACTTGTATACCAAACAGACCTACACAAGGTCATTTCTAAGCGCAGGTGTGGTCAAAACAAGTTGTCGCAATTGGTCGGCCCTCGATTTATTTCAACATAGAACCTTACTAATTTCCTTTACATAAACTACAAATATTTGACTGTGCCACGTCACCTGTTAGATTTATTTAATGCGCCAATTACTTACGCAATCGATACTAACAATGCACGACTTCACGTAAAGTTATATTAGGAATACTCGCGAGGAATAATATATATCTAGTTCAATATAAAGTAGATTACATATTATATGAATAATTTCAAAGCTGCCATCCATTTAACTTAAATACAAAAAATCAGCTTCAAGATGTTTCCCGTGTAGCAGAGCAGGAAGAGGGAATTCGTTCCCCACTTTCCGCCGAATTTTTCGAGGCATTATTGCGTGTTGAGTGGTGAAACTCAACATAGGGCTATTGCTTTGGTGCCAGAGCGAAGAAATATAGTCCCGAGTGGAGATCGAACCCACAAACGTCGTTACAGTCACAACTTTGTACCCCTGTGCTACAACTACCTCAATTTAAATTTAGATTTTTGAAAGATATAATCATAAAACTAACAAATATATATTTTTAAACTTTTTTTCATTTTAAATACGATTCATTCACTAAGAAAGTTATTAAATCTTTTATATTACAAGAATTGATTTATATAATAATAGAAGTGCATTTACATGTAATACTTTAGAGAAACCTTATCAACTCTTGTGACGTCAACGTCGATCGATCTTGATCTTGAGCAATTGACATCGCATAATAATATTATGTTTTAATATATTTATCCATATATATATTTTGTTTAATTTTTTTTATCTCTGAGTGCGTACATACCGAACATGTTTTGAACTTAGGTACAATTGTATATTTAATTAAAAATATAAAATGATAAATTTTCTGGTTCCTGTTCCTTACATTTTAACGTCATTTTTATAAAAAAAATAAGTTAATACTAAATTAACAAATCTATAAAGAAGAATGTAAATTTTAACAATAAGTCTTATATTCTGTGTCTTATTTTATGGAACAATGAGCCTAAATACAGTTGCTATGAAATGTTGACATTTTATCATTCTTTACAAAGTTATAATACGTTTTGATGGAAGAATCTTAAAAAAAAATTTAAAAAATTATTAACATAGGGCTTTATATTATGGATTGAGCCTTATGATATACACAGGTACAGAAAGCTATTTAAAATGCTATAGTTGTATAAAATATTGATATTTTCAAAATTTTCAAAAATCACCTTCCTTTAGTATAGGGGTTCCCAATCTTTTCTTGATCAGCAACCACTTTTATAGAATTATTGTTACCAAGGACCACTATATAGGTATAATGAAAATAAATTAGTAATTAAACAAAAACTTTAATCAAAGTCAAAAGTTTTAAAAAAAATCAGACATTTTGTATAATGGGGGTGTGTGAATTTTTAAGTAAATATTAAATGAATGATGAATTTTAAAGTCTATTAGTAAATTTAAATGTCAAAATATTTTATGTTTTACTGAGGAAACAACTGCTTTAGTATATAACATTTACTTGTTTTATTACCTGTAAACCTTGTAGAAAATACAAGAGAAATATCTTTTTAAAAAATTCTCTAAATAAATATTATGCTCAGGTTATCTTATCATCTCATCAACTGTGTGAATTGATTTGTCAATATTGTGTTTTGACGTAGCGTTCTATAATTAATTCGGTATTTCCTCTTCTTGTGTGTTCATTTACAATTTGTATCATAGCATTTTTTTTAATTTACATTCTGTCCCGCATATAGAAGGGTAGGCACAGGCATAAAGAAGCTAATAAGAAACTTCGTAGAGAGGCAGAACTCAACGCTGTTAATAAGAGCGGGCAAATAAAATTAATTTATTTCAACCCTCGAGTGGGTATCTAATTCACAACTATCGTTTGTGGACAGATGCTATCCCACTGCGTCATTATATCCTCAATTTTTATTTAAAATACAGCATTTTACATTCGTCTTTTGTGTTTGATGCATAATGTGCATAATTAAAATAAGCATTATAGTGCGTAGTATTTTCGAGACATGCAATGGTCGAGAAAGTCTAAGGATGATATTTGTATGAGAGCCAATTTATCTATTTATATCGTAACAATATGTTCACGTTTCAAATATAAGTCTATACGGTATATAAATAATTTGGCATTTCATATTTCCTATAATCTGTGCGCCAAGTCTCGTTATCCCCGCTACGGAGAATTCCATGATGTTTCGAAAATGTGAACGTATGTTTTTGACCTCTAACTACCTACCGTACATACTGGTACGTCGGCGAGTATGTTATGTAGTGTTTTGTTGGGGGAGTGAGCGTACACTACGATCCTATTGGTCGCCCGGCAGTGACGTCACATGTTATTTTTGTTTAGTTTACAAGGCATATTATCTTGATAAGATTAAACTACTAGCAACAGTATTTGCTATAAAATGTTATTGGTAGCATTAAAAGCTTTTAGTTAGAGTTATATTTTGCAAACGTTGACACCTTTTTGAATATTCTCTGTGATAATTTATATAACGTAATAATTTTTACTTACTTTAATTATATATTGGTGTTTTAATAGCGAACAGTTTGTGAAAATTATGAAAAATAGAAATATTGTGGCACAGTTTAGTACTCTGAACAATTTAATCTCGTAAGTACTCGTGTAGTGCACTGAAACTAAACAATTATATCATCGATTACTTGAAAACATTTCGATAAGAAGTGAAATTATCTGAAGTGAAAGTAATAATAGGGCAGTAGTAGTAATTAGAATAATATGTACCAAATTACTCACTAAAGTCAATAAAATGTTTTGTTTACAGCGATTATTAAATTAAACTCTTTAACTGGATAAACCGCGGATCACAGATAGACTGACCGGACCACAGACTACTACAAACTGTTTGAACTGCTTGTACTGTATATAATGTTATTGCAAAAATGGACAATACTAAATATACCCAATTAATCTGGTTGAAGAATTTCATTTAAAATTTGAAAAATTGCGAAAATGAAAGATCTTATTATTGTTTACAGGGAGTTTGAACCGTTCGCTTCATCCCCACCAGCTCCAGAGGATTCCTTCTTCTACATTCGCTATCCCAAACCGGACGTCCTGTTTGGCAAAACGAAGTTCAGCAATGACCTTCCTAAAGTCCTGACTGAACAAAAGGAGTTGTCAGCGACATACAACGTGATCAAAGAGAAGGATTGGTCGAAACACACGAAGCCGTGCCAAGACGTCTTGCACGGCATTGCGCCTATTAATACTTCTGGTAAGAATCTTATTTAAATGTATATTTTGATCTAGAGCAGTCATAGCGGCGTTGTCTTTTAGTACATTTATATTTAATTCATCTACACTTGCACTCATATTTTCTTTAAGTTTTAGTAAATACTCTATAGGTTTCCCCAATTTACTATAATTTTAAGGAATAAATCAATCTAATGTTATATGTTAATTTTATATTAGTTTATTATTAACCTACAAATTTTTATGATCTACATTTTTTCATTTAAAAAACTACTGTAATCGTGAAACATATACATGAAACCGTCATATAACCTCTCTTATGTTTATTAGTTGACTTTTTAAAGTTTATTCAACTGTATTTTTATTCATACGTTTTTTACTTAATTATTCTTTTGATAATCTAGATCTTTAGTTGATACGTATAATAGGAGTAATATTTTAAACTTTTAACACCTATGCTGAAAAAATTAAATGAAATGAATTATCGCTTTATTTTTATGAATATACTATTAATTGTTATTATTAATCTTTGTGTAAGTCGCTAACACGCACATTGATAAATATTATTGAATTCCCTTATTATTATATAAAACATAGCTCATTTGTTATTGTTGTTGGTAGGATCTGCGTAAACACGGGCAAAATAAGCCATCTTATAGAGATGCCTTAAGTAAATATTGTGTTAATTTAATTTACGAGGTGAACGGTGGTTCTGTAATCACTATCCATCTGTCTTTACGTAAACGTTACTTAACTTTTTTTTAAGTAAGTATATATTATTAAAATTATGAAATATATATATATCAGTTTTAGGTTCCACCGTTTCTTACTTTATCTTCCTTTCATTTATTGTTTGGCGTTTCAATGTAAATTATAAACTAGTTTGCGATATGTAAGAATATGTATTTATTTCTTGAAGGATACTTCGTGTCGCATTAGATAAATTAATTAAATTTAAATTAAAACACAAATATAGTAAAAGTACAAATATAGTATGTGTGAGTGTTTTTATTAAATAAAGTAAACTCTTTATAAAGGTCAATCTTATATATAATATGTCGTATACATATACATCACTTGTAAACACGACAAGCTGACTTCACGAAATAATTAAACAAGATTGCATAAGAAAAGTGAATGTGAAGATGATTAATGAATTTACCGGTTGTATTTTACTGTAATAAAGTTAAAATCCTTATTTTTCTCTAGTTTCTGTTATTTACTTTTAATTTGGTTTATTATTTATTTTATTTTTTTAACGAACATAGCGAAATTTTATATTAATAAGATTGGAGATATAAATTATATGTTATTGAATGAGTCGTTATATTTTATAGTCGTTATATTATTTTGAGATTATTATTTTAGTTGTAAGTTGTGTCTCGAACTGCACTAGACTCTGTTACAAGTGTAGGGCCAAAAAGTAATAAATAAAAAAAAACACTAAACTAACTAATAAATAAATTTTACAATTAAGTTTTGTGGTGTAACAATAGAGATTTATTAGATTATTGCTTATCTAAATTTAGACAGATACTTGATTTAAAATAATATTTCATAGTAGTAGTTAACTGAGATAAAGGAAACAATGTCATAAGTTATCTTTATACTTATATAATGAATATATTTAATAAAAAATATTATCTATCTTCTTTATATCTCTGCGAGTGGTCTTTTTTAAGTGACATTTGATTATACATACGTATATTTAAAAAAAAACAATCGAAACATATAGGTCAAAATTACTTGTTTTTTATGTGTTGGCCATTGAACTTATGTCTACAAACGACTAGTGTGATTAAATCCTCATAAATGTAGGTATGTATATAAATGTCATACTAACCTTGTCTATCTCAAGAAACAGGATATAATGCTACTGCCATGTTAGCTCTTACTGTGCATCAATAATGATATCTAAAGATATTACTTCTATATTATAAATCGATCTCGAGATGCCGTATTCATTCAAAGATATATGATATGGAATGAAAACGGCATCTCAAGATCGATCTCAGACTTGAAAGTGGTATATAAATACTGGCCTTAGTGTTTGCACTTTTATTAGAGATGGCAGCGAATGCGTCATTGATACCTTGAATGCAATTTATCTTTATTGTTCAGAGTTTATTGTTAGTAGGTATTTAATAACGTGCATACTTTATATAATAGCGTTTTCGACACAATTCAGTTTAATTTAAAATTTTTGCAGCAATTTTTTCATGTTCAAATACTCACTAAAGTATTATTATTATTCGATGTTTAGTTAAATTACTGTTGAATTTCACGAAATGTGTATTCGTCGTCGTCTTTATATTTCAATTA
The DNA here is from genome assembly GCA_013421005.1 of Heliconius erato x Heliconius himera. Taxonomy (NCBI): domain Eukaryota; kingdom Metazoa; phylum Arthropoda; class Insecta; order Lepidoptera; family Nymphalidae; genus Heliconius; species Heliconius erato x Heliconius himera. The sequence continues at coordinate 40,791 of JAATLQ010024670.1, forward strand.
GTGTAACTATCTATATTATGTAATTGTAGGCAGATTCCATTCGTATCGTATTTATATAAACTATTGATTACCACACAGTTTGTTTGTGATTTGATTTTATGTATAAAAATATTTATTTTTCTTTCTTATCTTCTCTTTACGCACTATCCTCCACATAGCAGGGTAGGCAGACGAAACTTAGTTTTAAGAAGTGTCCGTTACTCACTTTCCGTCGTATTCTCGAGGTATTGCGTGTTGAGTGGCGGAACTCAACGCCGCGTTTAGCCTGGTTATCAGAGTGTAAATGAAACTATCAAATAATTCGTCTCACCGTATGGGAATCAAATCCACAGCCGTTGTGTTTACTTAGTCACGCGCTTGTGCCTCTGCGCCACAGCTGCATCAACATTTATTTAAATTGTGAATTTTTTGTCTTCAGTTAAATCGGCCAACGTTAAACCCAAGCCAGCGGGCACAGATGATGGATTCAAAGGGGAGGGTGCGGCGTGCGGCAGTTCCGTCGTCAAGGTTAGTACATAGTAGTATGCATTGTGATCAATTTATATATTTTTTAATTTCACACTGTATCCGTATCCGTATATCGCAGGGTAGGCAGAGGAAACCCTCAAGTCAGTGTTAAGTATTTGTCCCTGAGTATCGACCAAACATCAAGATTTTGCATATTGAGTGGCGGAACTTAACGCCGACGTTACACTCAGATGCAGTGCCGCTGAGGTTCGCGGTCCTCAGTTTATATTATATTATTAAAAAAATCCTTATTAATACCTATTGCTTATATAATTTTATTTACTATATTTATTATGAATTTTAGATATTCGAAAATTTCCATCCTGCCTTCAATAAGGAAATTAAGGTTAATTACATATTTAGCATTTTAGTTTGATTGGAATAACATGAACCACATTCTTAACATTACATATAGCTTGATACCATATACACGCTTCCATGTGGTTTCTCACTTATAACTTGATGTATTTTAGCATGAAGAATAATACCGATAGCTTTTTTTTATATTAGTTGTTTTTATCAGAAGTAGTTGCAAGTAACTCAAGGTACTTCCGAGCTCGTTGCTCCATATAAATGCGCGCGCGCAGTGACTCAGCTATACGTTCACCTAAATAACTGTATCATTAATGTACGTTAGAATGCAATTCATATTGAATGCAATTTTGTATATTTATGAACTGTATGTGAATAATTTGTGTGGTGTGCTGTCATTTTGTAATCAAATGTCTTTTTTAGTGTAGCTAATAATGTGCATATTTAAAAAATATACATATAAAAATAAATGCACCTGTGTTTGTTTAACTTCATGAACATTTTATAAGAAAATATAACATAAATGAATTAATTGTTTTTGAAATAGTTTTTATGTGTACACATGAGTACATATTTGCTTTGGCTCATCCTTTCTAAATTTACATTCAATCCGAATAATTTACCTATTCACAGGCGTAGGAATGGGGGGCCAGATGGTCTGTGCCCATCCTAGACTTCAAAAAGATCAGCTTGTAGTTAATGTCAAAACCACCCCTGGAAATTGTCACTAGACACGCCCATATACTTTCAAGATTAAATGCAATATTTATGTGTCCATTATTATTATTTTTATAGGTGGCCCACCAAATGATACAAACTCGTTCGCCACGAGGTTTCACAGTCGCCACGCCAGTTGATGAAGGAGCTCCGGAGCCTAAATCTAAGAGTTTAGCCAGACGTGGAAGCAAAAGTCTACCTGCTACACCGGTGCATTCACCACCGTCAAGTCCAACGAGCCGTAGGAGGATGAACGGCAATCGGTAATTATTACTATTATTATTTAATATATAACTTTATTTTCCTTAGTTTATTGTTCACTAAAATATATTTAATTGTCGTCCTATAATGAAAATATTTGAAATCATTGCTCGAAGTGGGAATCGAATCCCTAACCATTACGTTTACAGTAGGTCAGTGCTAATTATGGCCAGGAATTTACATAAAATATAATCTTTCATAAGAAAGTGAAGAAAAAATTTATAAATAACTTAAGTAAATTTAAATGCAAAGGGAATTAATTTAAATTCAGTTAAACTTAATGATGAAATTTCACACAGCTCATTTGTATTCTAGTTTAAACGGCTTTAAGCCGTTTCAAAGAAACTAGATTAAGTTATTTTATTTATATAACGTAAAGAGCTTTTTTCCTATTAATCTCAAATTTCACATCATATTTATTGTAAATAAGATCAATATCAATAATTTAGTATTTTTTTAAGTCATTAAATCCTTAAAAATTCTTTAAAAATGCACACAATACATATTTGAATAAAATCCTTATTTAGTTCATGCCTTTTATACATGGGGCACAAGCGCGTGACTGACTGTAAACTGTAACTTGTGAAGGAAATGAAATTTTCGTTTTCTTTGCTCTAGTGTCGGGGCAAAACGCGGCGTTGAGTAACGCCATTCAACTCGTGAATCCTCCACAATTCTTCGGAAATTATAGTACTATATATACTAGCCTCCCTCGTTACTCTTCTACTCTTCTGCTCTTCTGGGATACAGCGCGAAGATGAGATAAAAAGAAAAAACAGTTTTAGTTTTCTCATATTAATATTTAGTATATAAATTCTTCAATCAATAAATCAATCAATTGTCGTATTTATAAAAAAAGTTATTTATGTAGAACGAGCGATGTCTGGATGATTAGATAAAAACATTATTATCGTTACATAAAAGAAATCTATTTCCATTGACTTTCCTGACGTTTTAAGTTTTTTAACTACGACTCGGAATTTAATTCGATTTTAACTTATTCACTAAGTGAAAATATTTATGACACTAAAGCCTAGAATGTCAAATATTCGTAGTGTGATGTAATAAAAGAGGAGGAATATCGTACACTAACTAATCAAAACGCGAAATAACTAAATTAAACTTGTAATACACGCGAAGCCGCATCGGAACACTAGTATACAACATATATCAAAGAGATGCTAATCAGAGATAATCTTATACTGCTTCGTTTACTCTACAATTTTAAAACAATAAAATTTGTCAAACTTTAATAGACAAC
>JAATLQ010024670.1:43948-61653 GCA_013421005.1 Heliconius erato x Heliconius himera
GAGGTTAAGCGCGGCGTTGAGTTCTGCCCCTCAACACGCAATGCCTCCAGAATTCGGCAGAAAGTGGGGAACGGAGTGTCTTAACACTAGGTTCCCTCTGCCTACCCTGCTGTGTGCGGGATACAGCGTGAAGCTAATTTTAATTTTTTTTTTTTAATTTTTTTAATAGACAACGATCACGTGTAGAAGCAAGTGACAAGTAATAGTAAATCGCTATTCATTTGCACAATTCTTTAAACGACTACTTAGAAGACAAGTAAATGACCAAAGCACTTAGCGAGACACTTTTTTTTATCATTTTTGTATATTATTATATTTAAAAACTTAATAATACATCGAGTAATTAGCTACAAAGACTACGTAAAGATTCTGTAACAAAAAATTGCATTTCGGTTTTTAGTGTTTTTCTATTCCAAATGTTATGACGTCGCATGAAATATTAATTCGTAGAGCACAATTGACTCTTATTAAAATTTTGCGATAATTATCAACCACGACAAATTAGGATTATCAGAAGATCCATTCAGAAATGATACAATTTTTACTGCTTGTCCTTTTTTAAATGTTAGGTATGTTTATATATTGTCTTAAATAAGTATAGCAATTACAGGTCCTTTACAATACGGTCGACTAGTTGTGGCCCTCCTGAAGTTAGCTGCCGATAGTTGGGCAAAATTAACTTTAGAAACTTTCTTTGTTTTGATTATTTTCTTGCCGAATGAACCATGCGCAAAAGTTCAGAAAAAGAAACTTCAAGGCGGCCAGGACTAGTCAACCGTACAAAACACAAAATCAGAAAACATATGTGTAATTTAAAATTTTCTTACGCATGCCATATTTTGTAAACATTTTACTTAAAATAAATTGTTATTCTAGTTATTTCACGTCTCCCTTCGAGCCTGTCGAAGATATAAACAATAGATCATGGCTTACAACTGCACTTCTAGGATTCAAGAAGGATCTCACTACCTCTACTTCGACACTGGCTGAAGAAGACGCTTTGGAAAACAGATTACAAGGTATATATTAACTGTTATTCCACACCAGGATTTTTTATTTAGTAAAGTGTGAATCGGATTCGCGCACGATGGGTTCGGTACAGTTATCCCCTTTCCCCTATTCCCCTAAACCTAAGAGCCTAACCTTAAATTGGATTTAACCTAACCTTTAATTGGATAATAGTAGATGTACCCGTGTAATCTTAGGTTTATTCCATGTTCCAGCATTACCCGTTACGTATACAACAAACGTCATTTTTTGTTATTCAGATTTTTTTGTATTTCTCGTTATACCGACAACAGTCTTAGTCATAGGGTCCCCTACTCTTTACTTAAAAAGTATTAACGTTTTGTAATTATTAGAAAAAAAATCATCGAGTATATGTATTTTTTTATCTTTGTATCTTTGTTTGTGTACTATCATTTTCTTTCATAACCTATAAATTTTCCAAATATTGTAATTAAAAATAAATAAGAATTGCGTTTTATATGACTTGATATTTATTGGTTACAATTAAATATCCTTGCTCTGGTAATAAGGCAAAACGCGGCGTTGAGTCCCGCCACGGAATGCCTCAAGAATTTGACGGAAACTAGAGAGAACGGAAGTATTGTCTGTTTCCCATTAAGACACTGCCGCTAAAATTCCGTTTGCCTACTCTGGGTGTAGCTAAAACTATTATAAGTATAGCGATAGCGTAAAGCTAAAAGAAACATGTCATATTTTGTGTTAAACACACGATTTTCTAAAATTTTCTTATTTATTTCCAGTTGGCTCCTTAGCAGAGTCGGTTGAAAATCTGGGACCTTCACCTAAAATGGAGCCTAAAGATATATCTCACGAAACTTCAAGTCAACAGCCGAAGTTGTCCAAACCCGCACACGCTTTTCGTCCCAAACCCTCAGAACTAAGGGAAATGAACTTTTGGTCACCGACATCCATGTAAAGTAATATATCTGCATTCATTATTAATTGTAAGTTTATATTTACTATCGTCTGTATGTTTGTATGTATGTCTAACTAATTATATTGTAAATGTAAATCTTTCTTTGTTTTTTTTTTTCAAATATATTTTTGTTTTGGTTGAGCGTAAATGGAATATTATTCTTTATTTTATATTTTGCCATAAATTTCAGTAAATAGAAGATAATTAAATATTTACAGTTTGATGACAATGTGAAAACAATGATTAATTGCAAGAACACTTTCATGCGAAACAAAAATGTATCTATAAATAAACATATTTGTAATGTGTTCCTTAAGACAATACATATTTAAAAAGAAGATTTTGTATTAATAGTATAACTTCTGCCGTTGGATGATATTAAAAATGATATTAGATAATGCTTAGATGTTAGTTATATATATTTCTATTTCTATTACACATTGTGACAGTAATAATCTTATTTATTATCTAAAACGGCTACAAAAATAAAAGGATTGGATTAATATTTTGTTTTCCATTGTTCTCGCGTTTTAAGACAGGAAATGATGAATTTGCCTTATCTCTTAAATGCGTAGATATTAGTTGACAATGATTGACGAATTATTCACGTGTTTGGGTTTCAATAATATAATGTATTGTACTTTTAAGTATTTCTAAGAATCATTGAAGTGTTCACGATACAAATGGACAGACGGTTAATATTAGTTAACAAGTTAAGAAAGCGATTAATTAATATTATATTCCAGTTATGTTTAAAAATCACCCATATTCATTTTAGTAATATTTCTGTCATCAACATTTGTTATATTTTATGTATAAGCTCTCATTCGAAACATTATATGTTTTATAAAAAAAAAATACTGCAAAGTGTGAAAGGTTTCATTAAACAAGAAGTTTTTGAATATATTTCATTAATTAAGTATGTTAATTTTAATGTATTAATAATGTTGTATTTGAAGTGTTTTTTAAATGGATATGAGTGGTTGGATTTTGAAAGAATAAAACTTAATTCATGGATACCTTTTAGTGACGACGAACTTTTGTTCTTATTGTAATATTTGAATGTAAATGTATTACTATACGTTGTAACATCTTTATCTCAATTTAAATGCCGCCTTGGACTTTACTGGAAAATATCAGTAAAAAAAAAATATTTTCTACTTCTTAATGTATTATAAAAGCACATTAATTTACTAATTAATATTCACGTAGTTTATGTATTTTGTATAAATATTTAGTTGTGTTTAATCTAGAGCAGATATGATTTCCATTATCGATAATAGACTAATGACAGTTTATTCAGTATGACTACAGCTAAATAAACTTTTATCTACTACACTCGAGTTATCATTTACGTACCCACATTCGATGTTTTTAGAATCGATGATTAATATAACGAATTAATGTTGGTAATATGTTTTTGACATATGAATTTAATACTGTGTTTATCAAGTTATATGGAAATAGGAATGGTTTTAAGATAATTTGATAATAATTAATATAGATTTACTATCTATGGTTATCTATGGTTAGATATGGCGTGAATATCATATAAAGTCTGAGGTTGATGTTGGGATTGTAAACAAATAGCTCCGTACGTTGTATAATATCAGAGTTGGTGATATAGTAGTAAAAACAAACAAATAACTCTGGAGTCGCGGCAAAGACAAAGCGCGGCGTTGAATTCCGCTACTCAACACGCAATGTCCACATAATTCGGCGAAAAAGTAGAGAGCGAAATGTCTTAACACTAGGCTCCCCCTGCCTATCCGCGGGGTACAGTGTGAACCAAAAAACATTTTTTTTTTCGTATGTCATGCAATAAATATTTCTAAATATAGTTAAATTTATAATTACATCTTTATGACTGCTAATATTGTTCGTGAGTAAAAGTAATAAAATATTCTCTATAATTATAATATTATGACGCAAGTATCGTTTGCGTGAATGATAATTTGATAACAAAAATAAATTACGCTCTATTTCCCCGTGTTCGTGTTAACTACTTTTGTTAAAGTATTAAGGTGTGAGTACGTATAATTTATTTCGTGTATATATACGTATTATAATTTGCGGCCAATCGTGGCGCAGGGGCGCAAGACTTAACGTTTGTGGGCTCGATTCCTACTCAAGAACTGAAATATTTAATATGTAAGTAATATCGGTATGTATGTAATATGGGTATTACACTATATTTAATATATATATTTGAAAACAACAATTGTAAGCATGCTATATCAACGTGCTACATGAGTTGAAGTAATATTGACCAGATTGAGACTATTAGGTCTCGTCCCATTAGCGCCATCTCGATGCTATCCTTGCCTTCAGAATTCGGCGGAAAGAGGGGAGCGGAGTGTCTTAACATTAGGCTCTCAGTCTACCCTTATAGTAACGAATTCATTTTACGGGTACGCTGCCCAAATCGGGACTCGAGCGGGTTATGTTGGACCGGCAGATGTAAGCCTCCTTACTACCACTAAAACCTCACGGTGCCTCCTGTACCACCACAGGCCGGGGCTACGAAAGCCAAGGTATACTTCCATAACCCCGACGGGCCTCTGCCTATCCTGCTAAATGTAGGACTGTAACCCTGTAATGCTGTGAAGCTGAAAAAACAAACAATATAATTTATCGTGTTATTTTGTAATATTTATAAGTTTAGAAATGACGTAGGCATTTACAATTTTTTTTATTATACCGATTGGTATCGATTTGCGCTCGACTCAATTTTAAAATATTTTCATTTCGTTGGTCTTACTAAAAAAAGTGGTTTACTCATTTTAATATACTAAGTGCCGTTAGTACTTATGTTAGTACCAATAAAAACGTGCATGAATTAACTGAAAAATACATTTGTTGCCTGCTTGCCCGTACGTCCCCCGTTCTTGAATGTACGATTAAAGACCAAAATCTATTTATGTGGCACATTGCCTGTGGAATAGCAGGAACACTATACAATCCCTTGGAATTTTATTTATTGGGTAAAGTATGTAACAGTAAGTTACATACTGTTCATACTTTACCTGGGCGACCCAGGTTACCCATACATTGCCGAGGTATTGTGTGAGCAATAGATATGAATTCTACTCATTCTTCATTCATTTTCTTCTTCATTCTCTCATCTTAATTCTCATATCATCAGATACAGATCTGTGTCTTTGACTCGCCTAAGTATCGAAAGCGAAAAATCGCAACTGTTTTATCGCTCTGATATTAAAAACTTCTACTAAGTGTATTTTTTTTCTAAATTTCAAGTATTTGAACTCGCGTCTATTGCCTTCAAAATAATAATGTTATTAGAACATGACAGAAATTCAGATGAGTAAATCAGGTCGATGCGGCCGAAGCGGCGAGATTGCACATAAAACACCACCTTATCTAGTGTAATTTTAAAGTAAATCTCAATTCAATTTTGACTCCAAAAATCTGTTATTTACTCACACTCAGAATCAAAATAAAATTTGTGACTGCGACCAGCATTTTAATTTATTATAAATATATCTGACCAAAGGACAATGTATTCTGCCAAATGGATATCTAAGGATATCAAAGCTTCGTTAAAGCTTTGTGTGGGGGTAACTAATAATCTGTGCGTCATTATTTTGATTTCCGTGTGGTTCCGTAAATCATTCTATATTTACATATTTCTCCTTACCCAACCATATTTTTACATATTTCTCCTTACCCAACCTATGTTAAAAAAAATTAAGGTTCTTATCATACTAAAAAATCAAGTATTTTTAAGTAAGAAAATACAACATAGTGATCGATTTGTTTTTACTAAGCGTTCTACTGCAATATCGCATGCTACTGAAATCGACAATTCCAAATAATTGTAGCGATAACAAACCCGCATGGCCGGAATAACCTTTTTATTTCATTTTCTAGCAAACAAAGCACTATTCCTGTCGCGTGACGGAATCTCGTGTACATTTTATGATTACCCAACCATTTGCCCAGTTCTGTTATCGTTCGGCTGTGACTTATAACGACGCTACTTTAATACGACCTCCTCGATTTATGTTTTTATTTGAGTACAAAATTTTAGAAATAAATTTTAAATATCAATTGTTATAAAAAATACATTTAAAAATATTAAAAAAAAAAACCCTATCGAGGTTGGGGCAAGGGTCCAAGCCTTCGTTGGCTAGGGCTCCAGAGAATTAAAGTAATTTATTATTATTGTAGGTGTATGTGTATGTATATAATATCTAACATTATTTTTTTTAAAAGGTATGTTAAGTTTGATGATTTTTTTTATAAATATTAACTAGCTAGCTCTACTACGTGGCCACGTACGCCAAGTATCTACAACGTGGCTATACTACGCGTGGAGGATGTCATCGGCGGCAAGGGCGCGCCCCGCAGAACTACAGCTGCATATTACGGTCGATGATTATCTTCATAAAATTTCCTTAATGTTGAAATATCTTTCGCTCGTACGTTTCAATATAGATACATGTCAAATAAAAATCGATAAAATATCACCTTGCAATTTTTTAATTATTTTTTTGTCACAAAATGACTTATTGGGTCTTTTTTATAAGAGACAGATATCCGATGTCGAGGACTTTTTTTATAACTAAAAAAATAGAATATTTTTGTCATATATTATACAGACACATATGCAACGATTTTTGCAGCGCTTAAAGGAATATTATTGTTCGATGTCATTCAATATTATTGTTATTTCGTTGTTTAAGGCTCACTAAAAATTACACCGTAATATTTTCATATACACCAAAAAAACGTAAATCGGACAGATAGATCCGGAGATCTTAGCGTTTAAACAAACAAACTCTTCCTATAATAAAGCATTATATTTTTTTTTACTAAACCTCTATTTTATGTCGCTACAGCCTTTGTTTAAGGGTTGTAATTTTTATACGACGTTAGATAAAAGTTGACTTTATCATGAAGTTTATTTAAACGCTAATGCACTTTTAATTATTTTTCAGAACTTTCGAAAAGCTTGCGACTGTTTCCACGTAGCGGAGTTATACAGTGTTATATTTTTGTAATAAAAAAAAAAGAATAGAGAAATCTACACGCGATTCCATAATTCTCGACACACGCACGGAATGTAGGTCCAACACTACAATAACATGTTAGGTATTAAAATATTATAATTAAAATTATTATTATTGTGATTACGTTAAAATAAGTTTTTTGGTATTTGCAAATACTTTTTTCTAATTTGGGTGGTGATTGGATTTTAAGAAATAAAATTTAGATAGAATACCAACTATCAAAATATTGTAAAAATGGGAGCCAGAAATAAAAAGAAAAATATTTTTTTCCGATACATCATTTACGAATAAACTTAATTTCATAACACTGCGTTAGTCAGTTTCCGTCCTTAACCCGAAACATTTCGTTTTCATCAGAAACCAGAGCAGGAAAATAAAAAAAATCTTTACCCCAAATGAGGAACGAACCCATAACCATTGTGTTTACAGTTGAGTACCGCCTCTACGCCGTACGATGGCCTCAATTAAAAATCTCTTAATACAATATTAGAATTTCAATTGCCCAAAGAAAAACCATGTCTTTTCCAACAGCTTTCTTCTGGCTTCTTAATTAGTCTTGTTTCATTACTCAAATCGGATTTGCATTCACGGCCACGGTTGTCGAGAACAGTCTATTTTGCGTGGTCTAAAAATTAATTTATGTTTTTTAAATCTTTGATAAGTGAAGAGTGAAATTACAATTTGAAGTTTATTTGCTTTTTTGTTTAGGTGTTTGCCTCATCACCTTAATATCTTCCCAATTAAAAATATAAACTTATAACCAATAACATCTTTTGAATAAAATCAATTATACGTAATACGTAAATTTTTATCATTGTCAAATAGAATCAATGTAGCTATGAGATAGTAATATGAAACCAATATTTAATTTAAAATTGATTTGGTATGGGTCCATCCCGGACGGCAATCGAATTCCTTCTAACGCCAGTCACGTGCCGTCCTTTCTATGCATCCGCTCGGAAATCGAGATATTCTCTATACTATAGGCAATCTTTAGATTTCATATAGATATGTTAACATTGTATAGTTTCATTCGTTGTTTTTTGTATGTGCTCGTACATATGCATAGTATATTAGTTTCACCGGCGGCTCCGTTCTCTTTTTTAATGGTACAGTGCTGGAGGTAACATTGGAGGACAGTGGGTTACGTCAAAGCATGATTTAATGTAAAAATGCCTACAGATACAGGCCTCAATAACATATATATAGCTAAAATATAAAAAGATAAAGCAAATTGTTCTACTTTCATATGGGCAGGAAGCCGTGAAAATTGACGTGACGTGAGTAAATGTCGTGCCATTTTATTTGAGTGCCCCACAAAGACTGCGGGTACCGCTATCATCACATTAATTAGTCACGAATACCATTAAAAGGTTTCGCCACTCGACCTGCGTCAATTTTTTTCTTCCCAATTTACCACCTAAATGTTGACGGTCCGCATAAATAAGTAACAACCCGAGCTAAGGCAATAAATATTAAGCATATTAAATAAATAAATGTTAAGAGTTTTCTGTTTTACATAATGCATTGTCTATTTTAATTTTTTTTATGACTACAAATATTTTAATATACCTTTTTTCCACGATAGTAGGTTAATAATATATAGAATAATAAACTCTAAAGTTAAGGAAATTTATTTAATTATTATAAGCTTAATTAAATTAAGCGTGTCAATAAACATATATACATTTACTTATATATTTTATGTTGTCATCCAAATTGTATATTATCTTAGCGTAATATATAAATCTCTGACAACCAAACGAGCAGATTGCCTGAAGGCAATAAGGTCTTGAAAGACGGCAAATCTACTATCGTGACTATTTTACTATCATACCAATCTTAATGAATAATATAAACATAAAAGTTTGTAAGGATGTTTGTTCCACTTCCACGCAAAAAAATACTGAACAGATTTAGATGAAACTTTACAGTAACATAGCTCATACCTACATTAGAATAACATATAGGCTACAGTTTATGCAAATATTTTGTATAATGTGGATATAATATAAAAATAAATATAAGCGGGCGAAGCCGCGTTTGGGTTGCTAGTTTCTTCATACATTTAACGACATTTGGGACTCGAAACAGGAAACTTATGCCGTATTTTACTGCACAATACTCAAAGGACTACGCGGTTGACAAGTTTTGTATGACTCATGTAATTGATATACTTATTCAATATTGCCTGAAATGATACTAAATTTATGTTAGCATAAATATAATCTTCTTCGAACTTGAGAGTAATGCTTTTAGTCCTACTGGCTATTTTATAACGAAACTGGTTGAGAAAGGAAGAGGAAACACTGTGTAACAACAGTATGTACCTATATGCATGGTAATACACATAAATAACATGGTTAACTATGAATAATACAATTTATATATTTTTAATATCATATTAATCTAGACTAGTTCATATATTGTTGTCGAATTTAAATACGTGTAGGTGCGACACATTGAGTTGCGAAGGGAGCTTCGAACATAATTACAGTATTATAATAGTGTTAAATATCCTTGAGGCATAGCGCGGCGTTGAGTTCCGCCACTCAGCACGCAATGCCTGTAGAATTCGGCGGAAAGTGACAGAGTGTCTAAACACTAGATTCCCTCCGCCTACCCTGCTGTGTGCGGGATACAGCGTGAAGTTGTAAAAATAAATATCCTTAATAAAATGGTCATTACAAATGAATGCTTTTTATATTGTGTCCAATTTTGTGGGACTCGCGGGGCGCTTGCAGCGCGTAAGCGATGTTTGTTGGAGTTGGACATAGGTGTAACGGCTTATACTGTGGTTTCTACGTGCGATTAGTGTATTGGCCTTAGACCCCATTGCTTAAATCTGCAGGGATCTGTTTTCCTAATGAAAGTTATATTTAGGAATGATACATGATTGTAGAATAGATTACACTAGGGTTGCCTAGAAGAATCCTACCGCAATCACCTTTAACAAAAAAATTTCGTAATGCGTTTTTGGAGAAAATTGCACTCATGTGTTTTTTATCTGAATTCCACCTCATTAAGACAATAGCAAGACAATAGCATAATGAATTGGAAAAACAATGGTTACCAGTTCTCAGTCTGCCGCAAGCCCAGGGTTGCCTGGTTTAAACAGGTAACTTAAAGTTAATAATTGCACTCATGTGTTTTTTGAATGAATTATATATCAAATTAAAGCTTATTTGTTTATCAACACTATAACATATGGTTGCCTGGAAAATAACTGCCGCAAACAAGGGTTGCCATCATTTGAAATATTTTATGCCGGTTCCGTTTGACTGAGAATAGATGATAAAATGCACGGTGAACATAAGTCATGTTTAAAGTATGGAACTCTGGTGTATCTAAAAAACCTCGAGACGCGACTGAGGTGTGTGTGTCGTGCGTTTATTTAACATATAGGTCGCTTTGCAGTAGTGCGCTTGATTCAACTTATATTGATCTCACAAATCAATCAACATCACGTATCATCATTCTAATACAATTTTTATCGAGTTTCAGTTATTTAGATAAAACTCATGTGTTGCAAATATAAATAATTTTCTTAACACTGTTACCTCTGAATCTCTAAAAGATTTTAGGTTATTCACGATCATAACGATAAAAGATTCTAACCACTAGACACGTCACGAACTAAAGCATTATACATTAAATAATATTTTTAAAGGTGTTCGGGAATTCAGTTACAAAAGTCCCTTAGAAAGTGCAAGCACTACTTGGCTGCTTGAGAGGATGTCGTCGGCGGCAAAGACGACCCCTGCGGTACAAATCCAGGTCGAATCCAAGCTTGTAGTCGTCGATTGGGCTGAGATCTAATCTGAACAATATGAGATGAGATACTTACATCCTTAACACAAGACTTCAATAGCGCGTTCTGGCTATAAGTACGCTTGTTTCGGCAAGGCGATATCTAGGTGATAAAGATTTGGGACATAATGTCACAATTCTGGCACATCTCACGTAAACAGAGGGTTGAATTATTTTAATTTTTCATTTTATCGTTAATTATACGTTAAAATTATGTTCTATAAAAGCCGATGTGTATCTTCACAAAAGGTCCTTGAGTATTTTCAAGTTTCAATATGCATGTCAAATAAGAAACGGTCAAACATCACCTTTACCCCGCCAGACCTACGTCATTTTAGCAAAGCTGGAATTTTTAGCATTATTAGTCCAATACGTAGTGAGAATGGTATGCGTACTCACTAACTTGAAAGTGGGGACTTTTCAGAGGTAGCTCAATTAAGTATGTCAGAGGCTTTACTTTCGTCATCAAATTCATATTCACATTGAACATTAAATTCATTTTCGTCGTCATCTCCATCGACATTCGAGTCCTCTATACAAAATAAGTAATTTAGTGAGGTTGTGAACATATTTTAACAAATTCGATCCCCATTCGATGATAGATAGAAAGTCTGTAAAACGAAAGGCTGCTTATAATGGGTCTCGAAATAGTACCTTAAATAATATATGTAAAATTTAGACTTTCTAGTATGACGTAGTTTGCCTCAATTTTAAACAATCTTTATGGCGTCTGGCGGGAGTAAAGGCCCACGTAAAGGGTCTGGCAATAATGAATATATATTTTTTACAATATTCTTAATAACATACTTAAATACGAGCCTTTCTATTTTATCGTAGGTGGGCATGGTTTTTAGGTACCTTTAGTTTGAGCTACCTCTGAAAGGTCCCCACTTTCAAGTTAGTGAGTACGCATACCGTCCTCACTACGTATTGGATTAATAATGCTAAAAATGACGTAGATCTGGGGTGGCTGGGATCTAGGTCTACTTGCAATGTTCAATATTTTTTTGTTACAAATCGCCTTATAGTGACTTATTTATAAGAAATATATGTAGTCGCTGACTTTATTTAGAACTAACGAAATTGAATATTTTGTAGTACAAGTTAAAGTAACTTGATGGCGTTCATTATTATTGTTATTTCGTTATTTACGGCTAATTAAGACTTACACCGTAATGTTATGTACAGTATAGCAATCTGAGCAGTAGTTCCAGAGATCTTAGCGTTTAGAACAAATGATCCAACAAACAAGCTCTTCCGCTTTATTATATTAGTATAGAAGTACAAATATAGCATAGTAGGCCGAGAGAAATTTATGTCAAATGTTAAAATATTTTGCTTTCCGATATTCGCCAGAATTCCAGACACAGGAAGTACTCAGTTGGCGGAATCCAACTCAACAGGGAAATGGAAGTAATGGAAGTAAGGGAAATGCCCCGAGTGGGACATTAACTCAGAACCATCGAGTTAACAGTCAGACGCTTTCCCATTGCGCTACGATAGAAAGACTAAAACTTAACAAAAAAAAAGTACATACGAGTATGTTATTAAAAAAAATGCTATCTTTAGAAACAAATATTATCTATTTTACAATAAGTATTTACATTTTCTTATTGTTTCTAAATAATATTTTTTGCATTAAAATGTATCTTCATTGTGAATAAACACGAGAGTTTCTTTAATAAAACATTAGAAATATAGGTGGTTACCAGTGTATCGTTTTACAATGCTTTTAGAACAATCGCCCTGGGAGCGCGAGATGTCTCCTAGCAAATGACGTCGTGACAACACTTCATTATTTACACATATATAGAATATATATTTTATAGAATAATAGAGATGTACTTTTAAAAATGTATTAACCGATAAGTCTGTTATATTATCTTATAGAGTGAGATCCCAGGGCTTCCAGACTTACGTCATTTTAGCAAAGCTCAAAATTTTGATTATTAATAGTCTTATATATAATTAAAATTGTGTGTGTATTTACTAACTTGAAAGTGGGGCCCTTTCAGAGATAACGCCAATTTAAAATACACGCTCACCTACGTTAAAATAGAAAAGTTCGTTTTTAAATATGTTTTTAAATTTTTTACGTGGCCCTTTAGCAGACTTTAATCTCATATATTACTTACAGAATATTGAAAGACCCCTTTTATGCATCCAGACCAATCCAATGGTTCAATCATCCTCCAAGACAGAGAAGCATCCTTATTTGACGCTATCTCTGAAAGAGCTCCACTTTTAAGTTAGTAAGTACGCATACTGTTTTAATTACTTGTTAGACTAATAGTCCTCAAAATTTAAGCTTTGCTAAAATGACGTAATTTTAGCAAATAATGTTAGGTCAAATAAATGTTTAACTTCCAAATAAATGTATTTTTGCTGTTTGTTTAGACGATGAAAATGGTGTCAATATTAACTTTTACTTATATTTGTATTCTATGTAACATGTATAATATTATAACGACAATATATCAAAAAAAATCTATTTCAATTTAAAAAAAAAGTTTTAGGATAAAAAAAAAATTGTAAAAAAAAATTAAAACTTCCGCAATGCATGTAACACTAGATGATATGACTCTGTTGAATCGGGCGCTCGCGGCCTACGCGCTGATTTCCCCGCAGACTGTCAATTGCAAGTTGAAACACCACTATGCTTTCTACTTGATTAAATATATATATTTTTAATTAACCCCTATTCATTATAATTTACTGCGAGTGCTTCTTTATTTACATCGGCGTGCTTTTTATCTTTTTAGTATTAATTAAATATTTTATGTTTTATGCATGCATATATTATATGCTTAAGTGGAAATTGCAGAGTTCATAAAACGTTTAAATTAATAATGTATTCGTAAAAGCCTTTTTAGTTTATGCTCAAGTTTAACTTAATTATTTCACTTTAATTTATGTTTCTTTTGGACGACGTTGGTGATGAATTAATTTGAGTTTTTTTATATGGCTTATTCTTGTTTTGCAATTCAACGGATCGTTTAGGGGAATGGGATCTCAGTAAATATCCGTTTCACCTCGATGTATTGAACATACAGTGTGATTTTCAATAGTTCAGCAGATATTTGCTAATTTGTGATATTTTCGAAAAATTCAGACTACAGTCATACAGTCATACAGTCCGACTTTTCGGTCTGCTATCGTTAAAACAAATTAATATTTCTTATAGTTTAAGTTTAATAGTTTTAACTTATTAATAACAATACCTAAATTTTTCATGCTCTATAACTTTTAGATTTGATCGTTTACTTTTTATTCGGTAAATATTAATATCTGTAAATTTTTGACAGCCGTTGATAAATTGCGGCGGACTAATAACGACAGCTACCGTCAGAAGCCTTCGGTGATCAATCTTATTCCACATTTATCGAACCTACTAAAAATATATTCTATTTAAATGTATAATAGTTTTAACTTTTTTTGTTTTAAATCAAAAACTTTAGGAAATCCAAAAGCGTAATAATGTCAGGCTTTGGTTTTTTTATATTTCAAACTTCTGTGGGAATCGAACCTACACTCTGACGAGTATTAAGTCGCACGCTTGTGGTACTGCACCACAACTTACTTAAAAAAAAAGGCATATTTTTTTAAGATGCATGAGGGCGTATATTTCGGTATGCTGCCTTTAATTTAAATATTTTTCTCGAGTAAGAATCAAACCTGCAACCTGTCGCGGTCATATTTACACTTTGTATTCCTTATTTATTTATTTTATTTACTTCTAGTGGGAATCGAACCCATAATCTGTTGCGTTTATAGTTCCACGCTTATGCTCCTGCGCCGCAACTAGCCTTTATTTATTAAATGAGTTAAATTCGATCATAAAGATTAGCTTAATTATAAATTGAATAATAGGAACACAAGAACACTGTAAAACAAAAAACTTCAATATCATAAAATCTTTTTTTTTATTATTTTAGTTTAACAAAATCGAAATACGTATTACTTTATGTAATTTTTTTTTACTTTTTAGTTCGTTGTTCGAAGTCGGTTTTTTTTTGTTAATAATTATTTTCATTAGGTGTCGAGACAAAGCGCAGCGTTAAGTTCCACCACTTATCACGCAATGCCTCCAGTAATTGGCGGGAAGTGTGAGCGGAGTATCCACATTAGGCTCCTTTTGCCTATACTGCTAATTGCAGGATACAGTGTAAAACTGAAAAAAAAATATGTACTTAGGGGAAATGATAAAAATATTGACGAAAGACAATAACATTTTTTCATGACATATAGGAAATGCTTACGAACTTAGGTAACGTATTATCTATAATTAACATTAAAACCACAATTCACAATTTTTATCATTTTAATTGAATATTACAAATATATATTATAAATTTTCAATATAAAACTTGAAGAGAGTCAAGTAGATGTCAATTTTTTTGTGAAATTATTGGAGCCGGAGCTCTCAATCACCCTCGCAGATTTCACACTGATTGATTGATTCCGTTTTAATTTTACTAACGCTCAAAACCCGTCAAGATTGATTGATCTCCAAGTGAGAGCCGAAACTCTTTAATCTACTTTTTATTTATGAAGATTGAAGAAAACTCGCATCGTTCACCTATTTTATTAAGAAACTTACAGGTATAAGTGGATTATAAAAACTTTTTTTAGGTTGTATGTGGCAAACAGCAGGGTAGGTAGAGGAAACCCAGTGTTAAGACACTCCGTTCCCCACTTTCTGCCAAATTTTCGTAGGGTTTCTGCTCTTGTACAAGAGGGTAGATATGAAAATATTAATGAATAATAATTCCCCCGAATTGGGGATGGAATCCATAACCTTCGAGTTACATTAACACGTTTGTGCCCCTGCGCCACGAAGGCCTCTTTATAATAAAAGTAAACTATATTTTTATATATCATTACGTAGAATAGGGATAAATTTCTAATTTAAAGTATTGCTAAAAGAATATAAAACTCTTCCTTCCACAGTGTCTTCTATAGTGGACTAAAAAGTTTCGAACTCACCAGGTTGTCTTGCAATGTTTTTCTTTACGGTGCACTTTTGCATTCAGAGATGCTGATCGTAATATTGGCTCTATTTCTTGGGATTTTCTTAAACAAAACCAGTTTCGATTTGTGCATACTTTGTCACTGATATGTCTTTAAGTGTCGTAGTTGTTAATATTGCAAGCTTCTAAAATTTGTATACAAAGAGATAAAACATTGATTTTGAGTACCATTCGTGGCAATGAAATATTTTTATTTATTCGCTTTGGTATCGAGTAAAAGCACGGCGTTGAGTTCCGCTACGTTACACACAATGCCTGCAGTGGTGACTGTCTTAGCACTAGGCTGCCTTTGTCTACTCTGCAGTTGCGGGATACAGCGTGAAGTAGAAAAATAAATACTCAGTGCAATAAAAAATATATATTGTGAAAACATCTGAAAAGTAATTTTAATTATTACATGAAGCATTAATATTTAATTAATTATTTATAAGCATTTAAAATATCTATTAGTTCTTGGATTTATTTTTAAACTTTAGTACACTGGTTTTTACTTGCATTAATGCACCTATTAACAGAAACATTTATTTAATCTTAAATATTTCCATATATTTTCGCAATACCTAATAAATTAAATGATTAATATAATTTTATTGTTATTAATTAATTATTATATGCATACAGCCAATCACTGATGTTAAAGTAAATTTGCCTAAATACAATACGGCTTTGTGTAGGTCGATGTCTGACCACGATGCTCTAGGGCCCTGTAAAGACCAAGGCATTGTTACAGTGTAATTAATTATTATCTAAGTTTACAAACCCCGCTACCACCTAAATCGATTTGGGCCCTTTAAACAATAGTTCGATAATCTATCCTAATAACAGGGTACTGATATATATCTAAGGGTTTTTAACATACCTATCTATAGCTTATTTGGGTAACGTTGAAATTAGTTTTAGTCTATCATTTAGTGATGAATGTAATGGGAGCCAGACTGAGGGCGCACTCGATTTGCATAGTTTTGATGATGATGTTGACGTTTACAACAAAAATTGTCACAAAATAGGCTTATAAATATTTTATCGTTGTTCTAATCTCTAAGCAAGTTCTTTAAGTTTATGCTATGTATTTGGACACGTAGGTTTTTTTATAATTCTTGCGACTATTAAGGTGAATGGTAGGACAATAAATCCGTAACCGTCCGGACCGTAAGGTGAATAGTAGGACAAATAAATTTTCAGCTTGACACTGTATGTGTGTGCGGGACACAGCAGGGTAGGCATAAGGAAATCTAGTGTTAGGACACTCGGTTTCCCACTTTCCGCCGAGTTTTAGAGGCATTGAGTGTTAAATGGCGGAATTCAACTCCGCGCTTTGCCTCCACACCAGAACGAAGAAATGAAAATATAAATGTAAATAAATATTTCATTTCCTCGAGTGAGGATCGAGCCCACAACCAGTCGATTTTACAGTCACACTTTGTGCCCCTGCGCCAGGACTGGCCTCTATTATTATATAATAATATTGTTATAACATTGTTATAATTTTTGATTTATTTATATTACAGGCTTACAAAGTTTTTCAAGGCAGTAATGATTTCAGTTCAAAAAATGTTGAGATAGAAAAAGTTTTATCCTAAAAAAAGCTTTATTCTCTTTGCTTACAATACATACATTACATATTTTAGTACTAGCGGCTCGCCCACGACTTCGCCCGCTTAAAATACATGATTATTGATTTAATAAGCAGAATTGATTGACAACTATAATGACTTCTATTATGATTTTTTTACGACATTATCGTCAAAGAATTTTTGATTGTTTTAAATAAAAAAATACGACCATTGTTGATATTTGATATTTATAAAATATACATAAAGCTAATTATTTATTACACGTATATATTTTTGTAACTTTATGTTCTTTTTACCTATATAATATACTCTG